>CACVBM020001175.1:0-117447 GCA_902728155.2 Microthlaspi erraticum
TGAAATACAAAAGAGATTATCCAGGATCTAGGATTCAAGAAGCAAGAGCTTCAAGAACACAAAGATGGGATTAGAGCTCTAAAAAGTAAAAGACAATAAATTAAAAAGAAACTAAAACAAAAGTAATCTAAAGCTTGGTGGTTTTTTCGTGGCTTTTAGCCTTTAAATACAAAGAGGATTAGGTTTAGGGTCAAAGGAAAGTCAAGGGGGAAGCAACATTTTTCGGGTTTGACTGTTGACTTCTCAGCTCGATCGAGTTGAAGCTTGGCCGGTCGAGTTGAGGAACTCGACCGGTTGGTCGAGCTGGTCTTCAAGATGGCTTCTCCCTTCTTCCTTTGCGTATCCAGTTGAGCTGCGTCCATGTGCCAAGTCCCTCCATGCTCCTCATGTCCCATATGCTCCAGAATGCTCCAAAAGACCTATTTCAAAGGACCAAACATGCATATGTATGCAAATGCAACCTAAAACTAACATGAATGCATAAGAAGAGAAAAGGAACAAGATATGATGCAAATGGATGCTAAAACTATGCAAAAGATGCATAAAAGATGTACTAAAACTATGTAAAATGCAAGTACATCAACACCCCCAAACTTGAACTTTGCTTGCCCTCAAGCAAACAAATAGAACAAGAAAGAGATGAGGTTTGAAAACAAGCTGATTCAACACTTAAAAACATGTCCTCAAAAGCGATTTGCTAAATGTCCAACTTAGAGATTCTAGAATGCAACAAGGTGAGAGATATTCATTAAGATTTAACCATGCTTATCAACATCAATCCCACTTCACAGTCACTCAAACAATGCATTCAAATCAGCAAATCCCTTTAACATTCATTAAGCAAAAACAGTGAACCAAAAACATGCAAGATCAATCAACTCATTTGGTTTCAAGGGTTTATGGGTTAAGAGACAAAGAGGGTCTCTTTTGTATGGTGGTTTAGTAACAGGGATCTCTCAAGAAAGTGGCTTTGCTTTGGCAGAAGGCTAAGTGTTAGAACCAAAGATGATGCAAGAACAGCAGCTCGAGCCGCCTAATCCTAACTCGATCGAGTTCAACACTTAGAGCTTTTTAGAACAAAATCCTAACTACCCTTTTTGGCATTTCGCCTTTGAAACTGAGGAGCTTTGCTCACTTTTCTTTTAAGAACTTCCTAGGGAGAGGCTTCTTGAGGTAACATCTAGCGGTTTGGGATTTTCTAAACACTTAGGGAACTTTTCTTTCTTTTTGACACTTGAGGCTTTGCCTTCTTTTCATTCTACTTAGAACCCTTTTTACTTCCTTTTTTAACTTCCCAAACCTTTACTAGACCCTTTTTAACACTGCCAACTCCCTGGACTTAACTAAACTCTTTTTCCTTTGGATTTTTCCCAACTTTTACCACTTTTCTGGTTTTTACACCCAACTCGATCGAGCTCGAGTTGGCACCCCCAAACTTAGCCTGAAAACAATCCCAAGAGAACTAGACAACTAGAACTACTGCCCCTGCCGGTTTAAACACAACACCTTATGCTAAGCAAAGCCAAGAAAGGTTCTCACAATCGCACAAGAGATAATATGGGGTTTGAAATGAAAAGGCTTAGGTTTAAGGTGTGGTAACTGTCTCAAAGATAGAGATCAGCTATCTGGACAAGCAAAGGGATATGAAAATGGTAAAGAATGTCCAGATATGTATGTGGTAGCCATGAGTTGAAATCAAATGCAAGCATTGGTAATTAAAGATCAAGTTATGGTTCAAATAGATAGGGAAATGCATCAAATCACAGCAATGGTTGAATGAGATGTGCATGCAGTGATATGATCAAGATAAACATGGTTCTTGCTGCTCAATCAATCTCACCCTAATGCACAAAAGAATCTAAAAACAGGGCACTCAAGAAATCGCAAAAGATGGACAAGTTTTCAAAGTCAAATCAACAATGCAAGTGAAAATGCAATCCTAAACAAGTCTAACAAATATGAATGCAAAAAGATGAAAATATTTTTGGATTTTTTGAAAATTTTATGATTTTTTTGGTTTTTCTATGCAAAAGATAATGAAAAACTAAGAACAAAGAAAACAAGGTTAAATCATCTCTTGAACCCTCCCCCAAACTTAAATCACACAGTCCCTTGTGTGAGAAAATTTAGTGAAAGATTCAAGAGGGCAAAACCAAGAAAAAAAAACAAATGCAAGAAAATATGAAATGGTATATACAAGGGTTGGTGTTTGGATACCTCAGTGCCCCCCAAAGAACTGGGAGGCAAGGTCGTGGTCTGGAGATGGGAGACGGCCATCAGGAGCACTCCACTCGACTGGGTTCGTGCACTCGATCGAGCTTGCGGCTCCTCTTCTTCCTCTTCTTCATCGAAAGTGTGTGTGGCTCCTTGGCCTTGGTGGAGCTGCTTGCTCGAAGCGGTTGTAGGGTCCAGTGGTCTGAGAGAAGTCCTGGTAGGGCGTTGGATCGTACTCGAAATCCAGGGTTCTCAAACAGGGGCTCCTCCAGGTCAACTCGACCCTCAGCTCGATCGAGTTGAGTTTCCTCTGTTTGGACTCGATCGAGTTGGAGCGTCTGGCCTTGGAACTCTTCCTCCTTCTCTGCGTGTTGTCTCTCCTTCCCTTGGCTCGAAAGAAGAGGCTCTGTGAGGCTCTTGGGCAGGGAGCCTCCTTGGGTGGTGAGGAGTGATCTACTCCTAGGGAAAGTGGGGCCATTGGTTCTTCTTCTTCTTGATGAAGAACCAGAAACCTTCTTCTCCAAACTCTTGATCTTGCTCACCATCTTGTCCATGGACTTTTGCATCTTTCCATGGCTTTCCCTTGCCACTTGTTGAACTTTTGGAGAAGTCCAATCCTCTTGTGGGCAGCCACAACAGAGGGGTTCATCCTTGGAGCCTCATACTCCTCAAAATAGTAGCACTCAGGCTCACCCAAATCCGCACTCTCCTGGGCTCAGATCCTCAGCTCGATCGAGTTCAGGCTCCTCTTCTCGCAAATCATCTTCATGCCCAACTAAGTGTACAGGGGGTCTGAAGTCAATGTTCTCACCCCTGACACTGTGGTGAGCTCAGGGTTGGGCAGGAGAAGCTTGGAGGGCCAGCCAATGGATGTGTGAACTTGAATTGGAACCTCCCATCCAACTCCTTGTGCTCAATGAGAGGTTGGTCTTGCAAAACTTGATGTCCATCCAACCTGGTTCAGTAGGCTTCCTCAGTTGGGTCACTCCAGCAGCACACAAGATAGGAGTGATGAGCCCTCCAACACTAAGCTTCCTTCCTTTTGATGCCTAGTGTTGTAGGCTGTGGTCTTGTAGGTGAGGAGTGTCAAGGAAAGGCATCAAGTTCCTGTGTGCTATCTCCCCTGATCCTCTTGCCATCCTTGTGCGTGAGAGAATGGGCTTGATTCCCATGTCAAGAAACTTGAGTTCCCCTCATTGATTGTCCCGGTTGCCTTCCTTGCAAAGAAGGTGTTGGCGAGTGCCTTGTGCACATATCTCAAGCACTGGGCTCCTGATTGAGCTGCCTTGACCTTGAGGAAGAGTATCCATCAGCGATTGTAGCCCAAACCCTTTGGAGTCCTTTTCCTTGAAGTTCCACTGGTTCCCTCTCCATAGTTGAACCCAAACAAGATCTCCAACTGCCTAAAGGTCACCATTCTCTTCTCTCCCTTAGCCAAGAACGTGATCCATCCCAATCCTTGGTCCAAATCAGCTCTATCCTCCTCATACATGTGGTACCTCATTGAAGCCAAGAACTCGCAAGTGAGCTCCTTGTAGGATTCCATGTGGTAGAGAAGAACTTGGCCAAGTGCATGTTCTTGAGACTAGCTCCACATCCTCAAAGATTCCAAGGGCCTTCATTGTGTCAACATGTGGGTACTTGGTTCCACAAAGTCCATGGAGAAGAGAGCATTGTAGTGCTCTTGGTACATGGGGAGCTCATCCTCTTCTTCCTCTGACTCCTCCTCTCCATGGGCACATTCTCATTACTCTCATGCTCACTTCCTCAATCTCTTGATTGACCTCTTCTCCTTCCTCTTGTGAAGAGTCATCATTCTCTCCCCTTCCATGTTCACTCCAATCTCAAACTCCCCTTCGCTCTCACTGCTGATAGGATCATTCCTTCTCTTGGTTCTTCTCTCTTCCCTCAACCTCTCAATCTCTTCCTCATCTTCCTTGGTTAGTGTCTTAATCATTCTCCTTGCTCCTCTCTTATCTCCTCCTTTGTGAACGCTGCCTTGCTTCCTTCACCTCTCAACATCTTACTTGTTGTTCTTAAAGTGGGTTCCTGAAATCATCAAAACAAAGAATTAGAGTTGTAATGATCGGTTTGGTCAACTCGACACTCAGCTCGATCGAGTCAAAAAACTCGAGTGACAAACTCGATCGAGCTAGGTGAAAACAGAGTATAACCGAACCTAATTCAAGTATTAAGAGCTGGAAAGGATGCTAATCAATCAAATTGAACCAAGAACAACAAGTAAATGGAACAATAGCAATTCTAGTGAAAACCAAGCATCTTAACCAATACCAAACTCAAATTCAATGTTTCAAGCACATGCAACAAGTTCTAATGGAAAACAGAGGTGAGGTGAGGCAAATTCACAAAACTTAAGCAGGAGAATGATATGAAAGCAATTACTCAAGAACAATCCCAAGGGGCACATGCAATCAAAAATCAAAGAGGAAACAAGCAATAGAGAGGAATCGAGATGGAGGATCAAGGGTTTTAGGGTTCATACCTTGCTTGAATGATGAATTGAAGAACAGTAACTAGAACCCAAGCAAAACAAGATGATGAACAATGAAATCGCAAAAACTTAAGAGAGAGAGATTTCGATTTTCTTGTGGTGAAGAGAGAGATGGATGATTTCAGAAATTTTAAGTGTGGGAGAGTGGAGAGGGGTTCGATCGAGTTATGGGGAAAGGGAGTGTTTGAGATGTGTGGTTGAGATTAAAAGATGAATTAAAGAGGGGACAAAAGGCAAGGGTTTTTCTGATCAATTTCAGGAAGTGGGGGACCAAAATTAACTTGTGGGACCCACTCCCTTGACCAAGAAAACGGTTGAAATTTGAATTTTGAAAACTTACCTTGGTCGAGTTGTGGAACTCGATCGAGTTGCCCTGGTTTCTAGCTCGATCGAGCTGTCGGTCGAGCTGGCTCCTTTGTCACCTAAACTTAACTTATTGAAAGGTTAAAGACACAAAATAGATAGAAATTGCATAAATAGAATATGTACAAGGATAAACATGGGACTTCCTCCCAAGTGAGCTTGTTTAAGGTCCCATAGCTTGACCTTTACCTTCTTAGGCATTGGTTGAGCTAGTCCCACCATCAAGGGTGATAGTGAGGACTTGAGACAGAAGCTCCTTTAGCTTGGTTGGGTCCCTGGATTGTTCTGAAGTCACCAAGGCCTTGGCTCTAGAGAATGGCCTTGATCTCCCCTTGTACCTTATCTTGTACTCAATCTTCCCATTTTCAAACTTGGTGGGGAACAAGGTCATTGTGAGCTGAGATGGCTTGACTGAAGGGGCCTGAGCTGGTGGATCCTTTCTTTTATCTCCTGAGGCTACATCCTCCCCTTCTTTTAGAGCCCTTCCTAGTGGCTCATCAAACAAAGCTTGAAGGCTCTCTTCATCAAGCACACAAGGGGCTTGAACAAGTCCTATCAGCTCTGGCCTATCAGACGTGGTTTCTCAACTCTAGCCCTCTCAAGACGTGGCTTCTCAACTTGTCCTCTATCAACTCCTTGTCCTTCTCAACCTTATCCTTCCCAACTCTTGGTTCTTTGTCAACCCTTTCCTTCACAATCTTTGTAGCAGATGTGAAAATCAGCCAAATGAGTTTTAGGCCCAGGACCTTGTTCCAAGCTGCGAGTCGCTTCAGACCAAGACCACCGCTTTCTTTAGGGGTGCAAACAGAGTCCCTTGAAAGAAATCCTCGAATGTATGAATAAGCACAAACCAATGATGTCTATTAGTTCAGAGAAAATGCTGTCCCAACATCAAGAAGATAGCACTGTCGCCAATAGGACAAGATCAAAGCCTGCCGTACACCCAGGACAGTCTCTTTCTGATGTGGTAGCAATTCTAGGAACAATAGGATCTCAAAAAGATTTCTAACACTCCAGATTGCTTCAGACCTTCGCTGCTTATTATGTTACACAAGTTGCTGCAGTTTTCGCTCCATCAAGTTCTCAGACCAGAGATAATTTATCCTTACAGCTTCTTCTTGCTTCAGGAATCCTGATTCCACCTGTCTTAAAGCTTTACAAATATTCCAACATGATGATTCTCATCCTAGGTATGAAACACACAAAGCATGACAGACCCTGCAGCTTTGTTTCATATACTTGAAACACTCTTATCACAAAATAAGACAAGCACAAATGCTGCTGGTTATTTCGTCTCCTTTTATTTCCCTTGATCGTTGTTGACTTCTTGATGATATACTTTCCCAGCCTTTTGATCATTATAATCTTAAAACCTGAACAACAAGCTTCTTGTTCTCTCGGAATGATATAGCCACCATCTTGCTCACTCAGCCTTTTCACTTTGTTCCTCAGACTCAGATTTCTAAGCGTCAACAACAGCCATAATTTTTTATTTAAAGCCTTTCCTTTGCAGATTCAACACCGCTGTCAGAGACCTGTGGTTGTCATCGATGAAAATCTCCATGAACCTCATAGTAGTGAAACTTTCTCCACCGAAAGCCTTTGTTCCCTATCAGCCTCCGATTTTCTTACATCAGAACACGAGACATACAGAGTAAACCTCTGAATATTCAGCCTAGCCTCGAGAAGTCACACCGAACCCATTTGCTTCATAAAGATAAACCCCTTTGCACTTGACATCAAAGAAACTGCAATTTTATGTACCACTGCCAAGTCCCAATTCATATCTTATGAACTCGGTTCTTATCAGTTCACAGAAAACTCAAGAGCATGTTACTTCTCCCTCCAATTCCGATAATTTTCATAATCAAGCTTGCTTCTTATCAGTTCATAGAAGAACAATCAAGAGCATGTTACTTCTCCCTCCAATTTCGAGAATTTCTCAAAACTAGGCTCTGAGCTGTTTTCTTCTCCTTCGTCTGGCAACAATCCCTGATAGTACTCTCTTGTTTCAGATTTTCTCCGAATAATCCTTGCAACGCACCATTTTCAACAAAAAGGGCAGCAGATCTCTTTCGTGAAACTTGATTTTCTCGCTTGTGATTTGCAGCAAATTCTTCCCATGCATCTTCATGCTTTAATCATGTCCTCAAAATCAACTAGTCCCCTGATACACTAGGGATTCTTCATCACTGCATTTGTATCTATCATATCTTGAGCTCGTGATGAGAAACCCATAAACTGTACTTTCTCCATGCCAATCAATCTCTTCCTTTACTCATTGATCTAGTTTTTCTGAAAACTCACTCAAATTTCCTGCAACTGATCTCTTGAGAAAATACACCCAATCACTCTTCTTATGATGCAAGCGTAAGACATGTACCTTCACTGATTCTTATTGTCTTCAAATCAGATGCATGTTGTCTCCTTTTCACTCTAGGGAGCTCTCTTTGCTCTTCCTTAATTGCTCACTTCTCAAGTCTTATGGTTTAAACCACTTAATCAAAGGCTAAAATTCCTTGAAGCTCCATACACCTCGTGAACTGCAAAAGCTTTCATCGATCTTGTGAAAAACAAAAATCTGCAGAAGTAGCGACTCCTCCAACTCAATTGCTCCAAATTTTGAGAATTTCAATATTCAACCTCTGTAAATTCTCATAAGCTCACACCAGAAGGCCTCTTTGTTGCTCACTTGATAAATCTTCTTTCTTCGATCTTTTGTCTCGACAACTTCCGTTTGAACAACATCATCTTGATTTAAAGTAAGTAGAATAATATTAAAACCCCGATAAAAATATTTAAATAAAATAAGATTGGTAATCTTTTTATATTTTTATTGTAATTGATATATTTTTTGAATTTATGATATGAAAAATGAATTAATTTGTTTTATTTTTATTTTTATCCAATATAGAAAGACTTATATATGTCTAAATATGATCAATTGATTAATTAATTCAACAAAACTTTATTATTCCATTCAAGAGATTTCAATTGATGAAATCTTTATTTAATAATTTTTTACCTAAAAATATTGAAAATTAAACTATTAAAATTAGAATATCGGTTCATTATATTTTCTTAATATTAATTAGTTGCTGAATAATTATTTTGTTAGTTTTCTATATATTGTTTCTTTTTCAATTTTTGTTTTTTCCTGAGACGATTATAAATTTTCATTTTCATTATTAGTTAGTTTTGATTATTATTTTGCTATTTTTTTATATCTGTTTAACATTTTTTCCAATTAACATGTCTTCACCGGATCAATTATTAGATACATATAACGACAATTATTTTGATTTATATCCAACTGATATAGAGTAAGATACATGTAACGACAATAATTTTGATTTCTATCTAACTTATATAGAGTTAGATAAATGTAATGACAATAATTTTGATTTCTATCCAACTAATATAGAGATAAATGTTATTCAGTGATACCATGAATTGTAAAGTCATGATTTTTTATCTTTTTATGCGAGAAAAGATTATACAAAAGGTAGAAGCACACAATTGAATCGCAATAGCTTATTATATATATTTTTTTTCTTCCTTTTCGTAATGGAAATATAAACATAATTTTTTGAGTTATAAAAATCCCACTTCGATTCCCCTATATAATAAATAAATAATAATATAATAATTCTTTGATAAAAATAAAATATTAAAGAACTATTTAAATAACTAGGTGGTTGGCCCGCGCCTGCGCGGGCAAGAGATGTTTCAAAATTCCAATTTTTTCAATTAATATTAGATTAATGCATTTTATTTTTAATTATTTTTCATATTTTCCAAGGAAGTAATATCTTAACATTTTGTTATCTTAACATTTTGCATTTTTTTATTCGTTATTATGATTTTTTTTTTTTTTGCTTCTTCCAATTTTTGCTCTTCAATCATTTATTTTGTCTTCATATCCTCCAACTTACTATTTCTTTTTCTTTCTATTTTTTTTTACATTCTTTTTCCGGTTTATCTTCTTCCTCATTCCCCTTCTCTCTATCTTTGTCATCTTCGTCTTCTCTAACATCATCTTATTCTAATTTTTATTTATCTTTTATTTATCTTCTTTGTTTTCTTCTTCTTCTCGAAGATTCTCAGCTTTTTATCCACCGTCTTCTTTTATTCTACTTGTGTTTTTGTTCCTTCTTCTCTATGTCTTATATTTCACTTATCAATTCATTCGATAGTTTATATTTTCAAAGATTCGTGAAATAGTTTTTATCTTTATATAATAAAGAACTTTTAAAAATCTATTTAATTTGTGCTGTTATCTTTTGAGTATGGATTTGCTTTAATTGTTTTAGTTTTTTCTATTTGTGAGTGTATTTTAGAATGGTAGATATAAATTTATAGTCAGTGATTTTTAATTTTGATATACTTCTATTATAATTCAAATTTTTTTAAAATGCATCAGAAACTAAATTCTACACCCATCAATATAGACCCTAAACCCTAAACCAAAATCCCACATTATAAACCCCCCTCCCCCTAATTAAAGAACCTATACCCTAAACCCAAAACCACATTATAACTCCCCCTGAATCACACACATGAATCTCACATTACAAATTAGTTATTTATAAATTTTTTTTTGTAATTGTTGTTTTCTTATCCTTTTTATTCCTCTAGTGATCTCATCTTCTTCTTTTTTTCTTCCATTATTTTACTCGTTATCATCATCTTTTTTTTTTCTGCTTCTTCTTCATGTTCCAATTTTTGTTCTTCAATCGATTTTTGTGTCTTCATATCCTCCAACTCACTATTATTCTTTTTCTTTCTAATTTTCTTTACATTCTATTTCCGATTTTTCTTCTTCCTCATTCCCCTTCTCTTTCTATCTTTATCATCTTCATCTTCTCTGACATCAACTTATTCCATCATCTTCTTTTCTCTTACTCATGTTTTTCGTTGTGGTCTACGTTTTGTATTTCACTTATCAGTTCATCCGATAGTCTATATTTTGTTGATTCACAAATTCAATTAATATTAGATAAATGCATTTTCTTTTTAATTACTTTTCTTATTTTTGTAATGTGTTTATTTTCCAAAAACGTAATAGCTTAACATTTTGTTAATTTGATATGAACTTATAAATTGTTAATGCACAAAAAAATTAATTAAATTTTGTAATGATTGTTTTCTTCTCCTTCTTATTATTTTTCAATGATCTCATCTTTTTTTTTTCTTCCAATTTTTTATTCTTTGTCATCATCTTTTTTTTTTTGCTTCTTCTTTTTCCAATTTTTGATCTTCAATCCTTTCTTATGTCTTCATATCCTCCAACTTACTATTCTTCTTTATCTTCCTAATGTTCTTTACATTCTTTTTCCGGTTTATCTTCTTCTTCATTCCACTTCTCTCTATCTTTGTCATCTTCGTCTTCTCTAACATCATCTTATTCTAATTTTTATTTATCTCTTATTTCTCTTCTTTCTCTTCACATTTCATTTTTTTCTTCTTTGTTTTTTTTCCTCTTCTTTGTTTTCTTCTTCTTCTCGAAGATTCTCATCTTCTTATCCGCCGTCTTCTTTTATTCTACTCGTGTTTTTATTCCTTCTTCTCTACGTCTTATATTTCACTTATCAATTCATTTGATAGTTTAGATTTTCAAGAATTCGTGAAATAGTTTTTATCTTTACATACTCAAGATCTTTTAGAAAATATATTTAATTTGTGTTGTTATCTTTTGTGTATAGATTTGCTTTAATTGTTTTAGTGTTTTATATTTGTTAGTGTATTTTAGAATGGTAGATATAAATTTATAATCAGTAATTTTTAATTTTGAAATACTTCTATTATAATTCAAATTTTTAAAAATGCATCAGAAACTAAACCCTACACCCATCAATATAAACCCTAAACTCTAAACCCAAACCCCACATTATAAACCTCCTCCCCCTATTTAAAGAACATACACCGTAAATCCAAATCCACATTATAACTCTCCCTGAACCGCACAACTGAATCTCACATTACAAATTAGTTCCTGATTTTTGCATTTATTTTTATATTATTTATAATCTTTTTTTGTAATTGTTGTTTTTTATCCCTTTTATTTATTTCTAGTGATCCCATCTTTTTTTTTGTCTTCCATTTTCTTACTTGTTGTCATCATCTTATTTTTTTCTGTTTCTTCTTCATCTTCCAGTTTTTGTTCTTCAATCGTTTGTTTTGTCGTCATATCCTCCAATTCACTATTATGTTTTTTCTTCCTAATTTTCTTTACATTATATTATCGATTTTTCTTCTTCCTCATTCCCCCTCTCTTTCTATTTTTATCATCTTCGTCTTCTCTTTCATCATCTTATTACATCATCTTCTTTTCTCTTACTCATGTTTTTCGTTCTTGTCTACGTTTTGTATTTCACTTATCAGTTCATTCGATAGTCTTATTTTTGTAATGTGTTTATTTTCCAAGAAAGTAATAGCTTAACATTTTGTTAATTTGATATAAACTTATAAATTGTGAAAGCACAAAAAAATTAGTTAAAGTTTGTAATGATTATTTTCTTCTCCCTCTTATTCTTTTTCAGTGATCTCATCTTTTTTTTTTCTTCCGTTTTTTTATTCTTTGTCCTCATCTTTTTTTTTGGCTTATTCTTTTTCCATATATTAGAATGGTATACTTCTATAATTTTTGTTCCAATTTGTGTTCTTCATCTTCCAATTTTTGTTCCTCATCTTCCAATTTTTGTTCCTCAATCATTTTTTGTGTCTTCATATCCATAAATACATTCTTTATAAATATATAATGTTTGAATTGTAGAAGAAGAATAGCATATCATCTTATATGAATATGAAGGAGATTTATTCTTCTTATGTATCACGGTGGACAAACATTTATCAAATAAATTAATTTCGGCTAATAATAGGTTTATAATCTTATATAAAACCATGCCTGATTCAAGAGGTGTTGATGCTAATGTAACAGCATCAGTATTCATCTTTCAGCATCACAAGCCGATGAAAACCACATTAACTTAGTAAAATACTTATTATACTTAATAATATAAGTAGTAGAATTTTTATTGTATTCATCGTTTTTGTTTTCGCAAACTTCTTGCTTTTGTATCTTGATGTATTTTATTTTTGTCTTCTCTTTCTTGTTCTTCTATGTAATCTTCTTCATTCGTTTTGGAATTTTCTTAACATTCCAATTTTTCTTCTTTGCTTTCTTTTTCCTCATTTTTGAGTTTTCTTCTTCTTCTCCAAATTTTTCATTTTTTTTTCACTCTCTTCTTTTCTTTTGCTTGTGTTTTTATTCTTTCTTCTCTATATCTTGCATTTTACCTATCAATTCATTTGATAGTTTAGATTTTCAAGGATTTGTGAAATAGTTTCTATCTTTAGATAGTCAAGATCTTTTAAAAATTCATTGGTTTTGTTATCTTTTGATTCTGGATTTTCTTTAGCTGTTTTAGTTTTTTTTTCTATTTGTGAATATAATTTTGAAAGTAGATATAAACTTATTATAATGAATGATTTTTTCTTATGAAATTCTTCCATAATAATTCATGTTTTTACAAATGCACCAAAAACTAAACCCTACACCCATCACTATAAACCCTATACCTTAAACCCAAACCCCCACAGTGTAACACCACCCCTTAAACAACCCAAACCCCACAATTGTAACACCACCGCCTATAATAAAGTTCATGTAACAAAATAACACCACCCCCCTAACAAACAACCCAAACCCCACACCACCCGCCACCTAAACAACCCTACACTCTAAACCCAAACCCTACATCATAACCCTCGTACTCTCCCCCCCCTCCAATCTGCACACCCGAACCCACATTTTACAAATTGGTTCTAGATTTACTTTTAATTTTATTTTATTTTTAACATAAGTTTTTTTCTGTTTTTAATCGGTAACTTAGTGTTTTCAAAAATTTTAAAGTGGATCAAAAACTAAACCTTACGCCCATCAATATAAACTGTAGGTCATAAACCCCAACCCCATTTTATCTTCTTATTTTACTGTCTTTTACTTCTTCATATATGTTTCTTCATTTTCTACCAATTATTTCTTATTTTTATCAAAGTTTCTATTCTCTTTTTATTTTCTACTCTCTTTATCGTCATCTTATTATTTCCAAATTTTTATCAGTTTTTTTCCTTTTATTTAAAATTGTCTTTGTGTTTTTATTCTTCATTTTTTTTTATCTTTTGATTTTTTCAACTTCTTTATTTTTTCACATATTCTTCAATTGTTTACTACTATAGTAGTATTACCCTCCTTTTTTATTCGTGGTATTAGAATCAAGTTATCCTATTTTTAATACTCCATGAATATTGAATATTATGCGACCGAAGGTTGTTTTTTATTTTAAGCAGTTTTTATTGTATTTAGCGTTTTTGTTTTCGCAAAATTCTTATTTTTGTAATCTTGATGTGTCTTATTTTTGTCTTCTCTTTCTTGCTCTTCTATGTAATCTTCTTTATTCATTTTGAAATTTTTTTCACATTCTATTCTTTACTTTCTTTTTCCTCATATTCGAGTTTCCTTCTTCTTCTCCAAATTTTTCATCTTCTTTTTCACTCTATTATTTTCTTTTGCTTGTGTTTTTATTCGTTCTTGTCTATATCTTGCATTTCACCTATTAATTCATTCGATAGTTTATATTTTCAAGGATTTGTGAAATAGTTTCTATCTTTAGATAGTCAAGATCTTTTATAAATTAATTGGTTTTGTTATCTTTCGATTCTGGATTTTCTTTAGTTGTTTTAGTTTTTTATATTTGTGAATATAATTATTCAAATAGATATAAATTTATAATGAATGATCTTTTATTATGAAATTCTTCCATAATAATTCAAGTTTTTTAAAATGCACATAAAATTAAATCCTACACCCTAAACACAAACCCCACAGTGTAACACCACCTCCTAAACAACCCAAACCCCAAAGTGTAACACCACCCCCTATAAAAACGTTCATGTAACAAAATAACAATCCCCCCCCCCAAACAAACAACCCAAACCCCACAATGTATAAGCACCCACCCACCTAAACAACCCTACACCCTAAACCCAAATCCTACATCATAACCCCTCGTTCCCTCCAACTGCACACAGAACCCCATTTTAAAAATTGGTTATAAATTTAATTTTATTTTAATTTTGTTTTTAACAGAAGTTTTTTTTTTTGTTTTTAATTGGTAATTTAGTGTATTCAAAATTTTTAAAGTGCATCAAAAACTAAACCTTACGCCCATCAATTCAAACTGTAGATCGTAAACTTCAACCCCATTTTATCTTCTTATTTTACTTTGTCTTTTACTTTTTCATACTTTTTTCTTCATTTTCTATCATTTTTTATTTTTCTTATGAAACTTTCTATTCTCTTTTTATTTTCCTCTCTCTTAATAAAAATATATATTTTTGTTATATTTCTCTTTTGGCTCATAACTTCAGTTTAAACCATCAATATAATAATGATGTTTACTTTAAACCCTAAACTTTAATCGAGAGAGCAAACATGCTCCCACGAAACAAAATTTTGACTTCACAAATAATATATTAGATTTTGCCACATTAACATCAGGAAATATTTTCTCACCAAATCATTACCTCTCGCCATCAGAAAAATGGGAGAGGAATATTCTGAGTTTCACGTTTTCTTCTTCATCCTAACTTTGAACTTGTGAGTGCCTTTCCGCACCACTCCTCTTCCTAGTGTTTCTCTCTGCCATGGAATGTCTACAGAATGTCAAAAACAATTTACTTTCATATATAAAAGCATTTCAGAATAAATATTTAATGTTTCTGTGTATATAATTCAAAATTAATTTTGTAAGCATGTGTATAAGAGAATCTTTCACCACCAACAACTTCAATAGCTTCAGTGACTTCCATGGCAGGGAAGAGCATACCAGCAATCAATTCCGAATTGATCATGAGCTAAATCTCTTTCTATGTTTTCATGAAACCATTCACGTCGGAAACAATATCCGAAGGATATAAGGTTACGGTTTACAGACTTGGATACATCCCTTGCTAAGAGAACCACCTGCTAAGAACTTCACAAAACTGTCAAACACAACACAAGAAAAATTTCCACGCCAATATTATACAATTGAGAGATCCAACAATTATCAACACTCAGGATTCAGGAAAGGCTTGAGTCCAGTAAACCCAATACGTGTTAGATTTTGTGTTTACAAAACAGAAGAAGAAGAGAAGAGACAAAAACAGAGTGTCTTATGAAGAAGACATGAAGAACGAAATATACCTTTTATTGATCTGAAACTTGATGAGTTCCATGATTGTGTTTCAACGTGTTCAATAGTTTTTGTGACAAAAACACAAGAGTTGTGTCTTTTGCTTGTGTCTTAAACACAACCTCCACTAACCGGCACAACTCTTGCAGACACCCTTTGATACACATAAAAGTAACTTGATTATATCATACGACCAAACTCCATTAAATCCAACACTCCCTCTTAATTGAGTTTCGGTGTTATCCCAAGCTTTTCCTTAAACTTGTAAACTCTTTTCTTCAAGAGTTAATGTCTTCTTCATAGTGCTTCACACATCTTGCTTGAGCTTCTTCTCAATCCCTTGTTCATGACATTGGAACTCTCGGCTTCTCTTCCCTGCGAGTCTTCTCCATGTCTCCTTCAAATCATTCGTACGTTTTCTTGACGTCTCACGTACGTCTCGCGTTCTCATGACATCTAATGCGTGAAATCTTCTTCACATAACCAATCCTCCTTTCTTTCTTCCTTTGATCACCATCACGGATCTGTGATGTCTCGTGCGGGAATCCTCTTCACCACTTCTTCTTTTGTTATCTATGTAACCAATTTCTACTCCATTTTTCAGAGAGGCAAGCATCCTCCTTTGGTGTCTTCCTTTGATCACCATCAACGTCTCTTTAACATCTCGTACATGGATCCTCTCTCCACGTCGTCTTCGGTTAACGCTTCAAACCGACTTGTGCTCCGTTTTTCTCAGAGGTAAGCATCCTATTTTTGCTCCATTTTTCTCTGAGGTAAGCATCCTCTTTGTTGCTTCAACGTCTCATTGACGTTACAAACGTGACTCATCTTCATGTCTACGGTTAACTCTGTAACCGCCTCCTTATGTGGATCTTCTTCTCCACATCTTCTCCAGCTATCTGTGTAAACCGTTCTCAGAATCTCATTATCCACCTCTTTTCGGTTATTGTGTAACCGCTTCAATGCGCCTTCCTCTGTTTCTCTCAAACAGGCGGCTTCTCCATCAAGTTTGAGAATTCTTCCACAACTCCAACTTTTACATCCGTTTTTCTCCATAGCCTTTTGAAAAGATCTCCTATCTCCTTCACCGCTTTTGGAGCCTCCCTCGTTAAGGTACGGCATGTGAGCGTGTTTGTGAATGTCGATGGTACTCTCCCTTGGCACCACCTTTTCCTTTTCTATTTCTTCTTCTTCTTCTTCTTCTTCTTCTTCTTCTGGTCGGTTTAGTCTCCGTCTTTCTCTTCTCGCAGCGGATTTTTGTTTTCATCTTTTTGTGTGTGCTTATACAGGTTCCCATGACCACCATGAAAGCTCTGATACCATGTTAGATTTTGTGTTTACAAAACAGAATAAAAAGAGAAGAGACAAAAAAAACAGATTGTCATATGAAGAAGACATGACGTAGAACGAAATATAACTTTATTGATGTCAAACTTGATGAGCTACATGATTGTGTTTCAACGTGTTAAATAGTTTTGGTGACAAAAACACAAGAGTTGTGTCTTTTGCTTGTGTCTTAAACACAACCTCCTCTAACCGTCACAACTCTTACAGACACCCTTTGATACACATACAATACTAACTAAATTACATCAGACGACCAAACTCAATTAAATCCAACAATAAGCATTATCTAAGAACAGTCACGTAAAACTATAAGTGAAACAACCAACATTTTTTTTTTAATAAATAAATTAAATAACAATTCAGCGGAAGTCTTTAAATAAATAAATAAATAATAAATCAGGTTCAACAAATAAATTCAAATAAATAATTAAAGGAAATACTAGCAACCTAAACACCAGGTACTAGCAAGTCAAACAATGCAAAACAATAAAACAGTAAACATCCTATCATCCCCCTCTTCAGCCTTGATTCCGCGATCACACAAATCTTTTACCTGCAACACATTGGAATGGAGTTGCGTAAGTATTTAATAAATACTTAGTGAGGCAATCACTCTGCCTACGAGCCATTTACGCAATTACTAGATATTTAATAATATTATAAACTCCAATAATTATTAAATACCATTTTCCAATTATTAAATAATTTTTAATAATTAAAACTCAATTTCTCAATTATTAAATAATTCTCATAATTAAATAATAATTTTCCATATTTTAAAATAATTAAATAATTATTTTAAACCATTTAATCAATTAAAATACTCATTAATTAATTAAATACGAATTAAACCAACCAAAATCGATTAAACCATCTCCAATTGATTTAAACCAGCCAATTTCAATTAAACCAATTAAATTGATTTTAACCAGAGTTAACCGGTCTGTGTCGACCGACACCAGCTTGGTGTCGACCGACACAAGCCTTCTGGTGTCGACCGACACCGATTCTGGAAAAACCCAGATCGGGCTATGAACAGTACCTGAAACTCGGAATTCACAGGAAATCATCAAACAACCATAAACACTGAATCAAACATCAATATCATCACAAAATCACCACATAAACACATACATATCTTGAATCTAGCAATCACGGACCCACAGTCATGCACTCACCTCGATTCTAGGTTGAAAAGAGGGGAAAACGAATTGGAGAAGATGAACTGAAGCAAGGAACGACGAAGAACACCACGCAGCACCACCACACACACCCAGAACTCTGAATCGCTGATGAACAGACTCGGATTTAACACCAAACACTGGAATCACCTCAGAAAACACTTCTCCTCTCACAATCGCCCACTAAACGACAAAACTAAGGAAGAGGACGGCGGCTGCACGATTTTATTTCGTGAACAAGGGTTTCCAAGCCCTTAACCGGTCTAAACCAACTCAAATTGGACCGAAATTGCAAACAGGTTTGTGTCGGTCGACACTCGACCAAAACTGCACCTTTTTGGTTTACGGATGTTACAATAAGCACAACCTACCAAACTATTAATAGGAAGATTAAGATATACCAGAATATAGTACCTTTATGCATACCTTCATTTTTTTACGACCTGGTATGCGCCCACCGTCACAGCGTCGTTGATGTAGAAGATCACGCGCGATCTACCGTTTGTGTTCTCAAATCAAGGGGAAAGTGATAAAATTTAAGGAGGAAGAGAAAACAAACGATCATGATCTATCATTATTCCTTTGTTGACCAATTAGATAACAGTCGCCATGTTCTTTCAAATAAACATCTAGTTTGCTAGATTATGGCTTCGATGGAGCTTGGTGGCGAAGAAGAAAAAGATGTGGTTGATTTTGTATATCATCTATGGTTTTATATTTATATATTGAGATTTAGGTCTAGATTTTAGGTTTTTTTTTTTAATTTTCTATTTTAATGATATGAAATATTTCGTTTCCTTATTTTATTTTATTTTAAATTCAATCTTTTCCAGAGCATTTTACACATCCAGATACATCCAAAAAATTGCAGATACATTATGCCAAAACTGCTTATAATATGGAACAGAGAGTATGTTACATCTTTTTTAAATGAAACTTATGTTACATCTCCTATGGCATATGCAGGAAAAATAGCTGGTTTGTTCTTGTTGAACCCTTAAGAAGCCATGTTTCTCTTCGTAAACAAACAAAATTTAATAACAACGAAGATAAGAACAAAATCAGCTCGGAAATTACAAAATAACTATCTACGAACTAAAACCTGTCCGACCAAAACAAAACAGAGTAACGACATTCAAAATAAATGAATTCTAGACTTTAAGATGAAGAGAGACTTATACGAAGAGAACCAGTTTACGGAAACAAAATCTTAACCAAGTGAAGAAGAGATTACAAACAACAACAACTCACTCATTAACAGATCAATTATTAAACACAAAGCTCCATAGTGAATTAATGAACAGTTTGTGGCCTTTTGCATCAACCATGCTTAAAGGCATCCATCTCCAAACACGTTATATGGTTTCAAACCAAAAACACTATATAGACCCAAACAATACGTACACAATGAACAATACTCCAGCAGAATCATGACCAAATCGCGGTAACAGAGTCAGATCATATCATCAGAATTTTAAACCTCTGAAAACCGCATTCGGATGATTCACGTCTCGACATGAATTATGTTTTCTGTGCAAATTGGGAAACAAAGTACGATACACACAGTGCTAGTAATTAGAACACATCATTGACAACGGTTCAAAGTGTAAAAAACAGCGGTTAGCTATCAGTATACTCTTACTGAAAATCGAAGAATGAAAAATTGTTGAGCTAAGAACCAAACGTCCAAGTTAAGTGTGGCATGAATAAAAGAATACAACACCTAAGACGAAGACATGATTTTTGATTTGGCTTCTTTTATAAGAATTAAAATATAATACAATAGAGTTTTGGAATGCAAACGGTGACAAAGGCATGGAATTTCAAGACGTTGTGTGTTAGACCACTTATCTCACCCTAGCTCGATTCTTTTGTTCATAACCTGTTTAATAGAGATAAGAAAACACATAGTTGATTAGATCTGAAACTAAACAACGTATTGTCTAATCATGCATATCATCCACTAACGATGATAACAAATATACATATTACTTTAGCTTTGAACAATAATGCTACCACTTCCTTGATTGAAAGTTTGAAACAATCTTCTGCGTTTATGTAGGCATATGTATTAAAAAGTAAAACATTATCATACTAAAAGATATCCTCCAACATCCGCTTGGTATTATTTCGACATCTATGCATCAACTAATACATAATCGACTCATCAATCTCAAATACTCCATATCGAGTCTGGAAAAAGGAAACTGAAGATTTCCTGCAACTCTAATCTGAGTAACCAAGCTCTCCTACCAAAACAAAACAGATCAAATACATTCCAAGAAACTACCTAAGATCCAATCAAACTAAAAGTATTTTGATCCTCTTCTCTTCTGTAAATACTTCAGAAATCAGATCCTTGGATTGAAAATTCCATATCCCCCAAATAGCCATAGAGATGAACTGTTTCCTAGTCGCATCAGAGAATTCAAGTGTACAATAAACAAATTAACAAACTATGGACTACCAACGATTATCCTGGTGTTTATCCTTCGTGTTGGCGAAGCAAATATATGCGCAGAACACATACTTTTTTTTTCTACCTCGACTGTATTCACATATTGAATTGTATCTTTACCAAAAAGAGTCAAAAAGGAAAACAGTTGTCAAGATCAAACCACTCCACCACGAGACGATGGCAAAATATTAACTTCAGTGTATATGTAAAACCCGAGATATCAAAGCTTTTGAAAGTTTGTGCTTCCCATCTGTTATCTCTTTCTGATTTGTAACCTTCAATTCCTCTATGTAACCTAAAACGTGATGCAATTACAAAAAATAGATCTAAAATTGCAACAATTAAACAATTATATACATAAAACATGATTGCAAAAATAAATAACTTACCTGCTAGACATGAGCGTGAGACCGTCTCCAACCTGTAAGAAATTAGTTGACGATCAATTTTAGCATAAGAAGAAGTAAGAACTCAAAAATTAAAAATCATGTCAAAAGAAGAAAAGTGTATTGTGATGCTTTTGCTTATTGGTATCTATTTAAATATAGGAGTTTGTTTCCTTTTTTTTTTCCTAAATTGTGGCGTGATAATATGGTAGTTAGGGTATTTATCTTAAAATTTTTTAATAAACAATAAAATTTGTGATTAAAAACAAACAAGGAAATTATGAAGATTTAATAATATATTTTCATTAAGGGTAAGTGGGTAATCAACCAGCTGAGAATGAATGTGGTGCCTCTAAACGAAATTTTTACTTTGCAAATAATATATTAGATAATAAATATTTACTTACCCTTCAAACAATAGAGTCAATTCCACCTTTTGTATCAAGTGGAGTTTTCAAAACATCGAAAATCATTAATCGGACGGTCGGGTGAGGATTTGAGATTTTTTTAAAACGGAGATTAATCGGGGATTAAACGGGGATGAAATTTTGAATATATTTTATATATTTTTCAAACATTTTCATATATAAATATATAACTATATAAAATAACATCCTAATTGAGGAATTGAGCATACTTGTACAACATCCAATTGTCTCTTTATTTATTTTAGTATTGATTAAGGAATAAATTCAATAAAAAAAATTAAAAGCCCTAATTGCCCCTTCTCCTTCGTTGCTTTCCAGTCCGCCGCACCATCTCTCCTCCAATAAACAAATTTAGTTGCTTCAGATTCAAAACTAAAATTCATGGTAAATCTTTTGATAGATTAACCACTTATATACACAGATCTGAGTCATTTGACAAATCTTTGCACATAACAGTCGCACAGCTCTTCCAGATTCTGTTTTTCAGAAACCGTGATGCGGTTGATTTCGGGCACCCAGCGAACCACCACCACTTAGACCGCCGCAGAGTCCAATCCTCTGGTCCCACTTTCTCCATCTCACCCCAAAATGTCATATTTTTCACTAATTTAATTCTGATGAACGGCTCAGATTCGGAATCAGTATCTGAATCAGATTACTCTGATTCTTGTGAGAGTGAGGATGAGAGGAGAAGAAAAAAGAGGGAAGAAGAGAGAGAGAGGAAGAGAGGGAAGCGAGAGAAAGAAGAAGAAGAGAAGAAGAAAGAACGGCGTTTTGAAGAAAAATCGCGTTCGTTGACCAATCTAGATCACACGATTAAGGCTAAACGAAACAGAAATGGTGGCCGTCCGATGCACGTTTTAACCGCCGATTAAACGGCGTTTCGCCCGTTTTTTTGAACACAGGTTTTACCACGTACATCACCTTTATCCACTTTAGTAATATAGCCAATTGTATCTGTAAAAGCAAACATATAGGCTCTAACTGGTGAGTTTTAAAGGAACAAAAGGAATGAGAATGAAACAAATGAAGAAGAATCAAATTTAGGGAACTTATTCCTGCAGTTATTTTATAAGGAATGTTTTAACACTAAAAGTCTTTAATTAATATGGAATGAAGGGGAATAATATAAGATACACATTCCTTATGAATGGTGTAATTCTTAAGGAATGAGAGGGAACTTATTTATTCTCCCTCATTCCTTGGTTACTAGTTGGAGCCATAAAATTTATGTAAGAACATGCATGTAACACTGCATGATAAATATGGAAAATAATTAAATTTTAGCATGAAAACAACATTGTATAATTATCGACTTATACTGAAGATTGACAAAATCCTCGTAAGTCCGAAGCCTAAATTTTTCCAACAGAATCTGGCAGGCATTTTGACTGATAATTTTGATCTTTGTTCTTTCTGTAACTCTTATAAAAGATTGATGGCTGCAAACTTTATAAAAAAAATTATCAGCAGACTGCACATTAAAGTTACAAATTTCAATGATGTTTTCTTTAGCCATCTGATCTCCAAAATTTTGAAATAGTGAATGATGAACAAAAACTTGAACTGTGTTTTCCTATTTCAAACAAAAGTAATACTTTAATGTTAATCAATGTTATGAATATGATAACATTATTTACATCAATATAATAAGATATTACTAACTTTTTCATCAAGTAATAGAAGCTCAACTCCCATAAGAATATTAGTTTCTTTAGGATTTTTAGCTTCCCACTTTCAAATAACATGCACTATAGTACGGCGATAACTTCGATTTCGATCCAATTAACCTAGAGTCAAATAATTTTCACTGTTCTCTTGAACTTTCAAAGACATGATTTTAAAATTAGAGAAATAGAATCAAAGAGATTTGCTGAATTTGCTTTGATGAGTTTGTGAATAAGAAAAAGAGACTACAATAGCTCTCTTTTTATAGGGGTTCATGTAACCAATTTCATAAAGTTTTAGGATATTTTGTTTACATACCTATTACATGTACTAATAGGATTTGTTTTTAAATATGGGTTTATGTAACCTATTCCATATACTAATAGGAAATTTTTAGTACATTATTTTCAATTTATTATATAAAATTTCGTTTTTATTATAAGATATTAAATTTTCCCCTTTAAAATAAAAATTTCCTTTTTCCCAAGACATGTTTCACGATCTTAACGAACATAACATTAAAAAGTGACACATGTCGCAATCCTATATTTTATAAAAATCCTACGTGTCGCAACCACGTTGTGCGCATCCAACTTTATATAATAAGATGATTTTGAATTTTGATATAATTCTATTATAATTCAAAGTTTTAAAAATTCACCAGATACTAAACCCTACACCCATCAATATAAACCCTAAACACTAAACCCAAACCCCAACATTATAAACCCCCTCCCCCTAATTAAAGAACCTACACCCTAAATCCAAATCCACATTATAACTCCCCCTGAAACACACACCTGAATCTCACATTAAAAATTAATTCTTGATTTGTTTTTTTTTTTCCGGTCCATTTTATTCTTCTTTAGTGATCTCATCCTCTTCTTTTTTCTTCTATTTTTTTAATTCGTTGTCATCATCTTCTTCTTTTTTCTGCTTCTTCTTCAATTTCCAATCGTTTATTGTGTCTTCATATCCTCCAACTCACTATTCTTCTTTTTTTTTCTAATTTTCTTTACATTATATTTCCGATTTTTCTTCTTCCTCGTTCCCCCCTCTCTCTCTATCTTTATCATCTTCGTCTTCTCTTACATCATCTTATTATACTTTTTATTTATTTCTTCTTTGTCTTTTTTTCTTCACATTCCATTTTTTCTTCTTTGATTTCTTTTTCCTAGTGTTCAAGTTTTCTTCTTCCTCTCGAATTTTCTCATCTTCTTTTCTCTTACTCATGTTTTTCGTTCTTGTCTACGTTTTGTATTTCACTTATCAATTCATTCGATAGTTTAGATTTTGTTAATTCACAAATTCAATTAATATTAGATTAATGCATTTTATTTTTAATTACTTTTCTTATTTTTGATATGTGTTTATTTTCCAAGGAAGTAATAACTCAACATTTTGTTAATTTGATATGAACTTATAAATTGTGAAATCACAAAAGAGTTAGTTAAATTTTTTAGTGATTGTTTTCTTCTCTCTCTTATTCTTTTTCAGTGATCCCATCTTTTTTTTTTCTTCCATTTTTTTATTCTTTATCATAATCTTTTTTTTGGCTTCTTTTTTTTCCAATTTTTGTTCTTCAATCATTTCTTGTGTCTTCCTCCAACTTACTATTCTTCTTTTTCTTTCTAATTTTCTTTACATTCTTTTTCTGCTTTATCTTCTTCCTCATTCCCTCTTCTCTATATCTTTGTGATCTTAGTCTTCTCTAACATCATCTTCTTCTAGTTTTTATTTATTTCTTATTTGTCTTCTTTCTCTTTACATTTCATTTTTTATTCTTTGTTTTCTTCTTCTTCTCGAAGATTCTCATCTTCTTATCAACCGTCTTCTTCTATTCTACTCGTGTTTTTATTCCTTTTTGTCTACGTCTTATATTTCACTTATCAATTCATTCAATAGTTTATATTTTCAAGAATTCGTGAAATAGTTTTTATCTTTATATAGTCGAGATCTTTTAAAAAATCTATTTAATTTGTGTTGTTATCTTTTGAGTATGATTTGTTTTAATTGTTTTAGTTTGTTTCTATTTATGAGTGTATTTTAGAATGGTAGATATAAATTTATAATCAGTGATTTTTTATTTTGATATACTTCTATAATAATTCAAATTTTTTAAAAAGTTACCAGATTAAAGAACCTACACCCTAAACCAAAATCCACATTATAAATTAGTTCTTGATTGCTTTTATTTTTATTTTATTGATAATTTTTTTTTTAAGTGGTTGTTTTCTTATCCCTTTTATTCTTATGTAGTGATCCTATCTTCTTCTTTTTTCTTCCATATTTTTTATTCGTTGTCATTATCTCCTTTTTTATGCTTCTTCTTCATCTTCCAATTTTTGTTCTTTGATCATTTCTTGTGTCTTCATATCCTCCAACCCACTATTCTTCTTTTTATTTCTTTTTTTTTTACATTCTTTTTTGCGATTTTTCTTCTTCCTCATCTTTGTCTTCTCTTATATCATCTTATTATAGTTTCTATTTATCTCTTCTTTATTTTATTTTTGCTTCACATTCCATTTTTTCTTCCTATATTTCTTTTACCTTGTGTTCAAGTTTTCTTATTCCTCTAGAAGTTTCCCATTTTCGTTTCCTTCGTTTTCTTTTCTCTAACTCATGTTTTTAGTTTTTTTCTATGTTTTGTATTTCACTTATCAATTCATTTTGTTAATTTGATATGAACTTATAAATTGTGAAAGCACAAAAAAATTAGTTAAATTTTGTAATAGTTGTTTTCTTTTCCCTCTTATTCTTTTCCACTAATCCCAACTTTTTTTCCCCCTTTTTTTATTTGTTGTCATCATCTTTTTCTTCTCTTCTTTTTTTTTCCAATTTTTATTCTTTAATTGTATCTTCATATCATCCTACTTACTATTCTTTTTTTTTCTAATTTCCTTTACATTCTTTTTCCTGTTTTTCTTCTTCCTCATTCCTCCTTTTTCTATCTTTATCATCTTCGTCAATATAAACACTAAACCCTACTTAAAGAGTTCTCCTCTCTCTCCCATCCCAAATGGTAAGTAATGTTTATGAGAAAAAGCTCAAAGAGCACAAGGAAAACAAGTAAGCATGAGGAATGCATATGTCTGTACCTTCATGTCTTATGGAATACCTTAGTCAAACAAGGAACAAGCTAAAGACTTATCCTGTGGTTGAAAGAAGGGTCAATAGAAAAAATAAAATGATACCCTAGAAAAGTAGGGAGAAATTGACCTTTCAAAGTTCTGATGTGAGAAAGAGAGAGGAAAAGAACTCATTGCACTTGAAAAGACAATCTTGGAGAGATCAAGTGGGTAAGAACAAGTTCAATTGATCGATGTTCCCTTGATAAAGAATTCACGCTTTAAATTTATGCAAGAGGTTAGCAATAGAGAGTTTGGATTGCTGGATGAGACTAGTTGGGTTGGTATTGTTCGCTAAACTTGCAGGGTGTATGTGAAGCTAACCTTATGTTGCTATGTTCTTAGTGGAATACAGGAAAGGAACCTTTCACAGGATATTCAAAAGAGCAAGGGAGCTTCCACGTTTTCAAACCTCTTTCACGGATCTAGATTCTTTTTGCTTGAGGACAATCGTCCCGACCGACCGTCCGAACGCCGCGGTCGACCCGAAGCCCGTTTTGAAGCCCGATTTCATATTTTCAAGGCCCGGCTTAACCCTAAGCCGCCTCAAAAGACCTAGCACTATATATATAGCTTTTTAGCCTCTTGTGAAAAGAGAGCCGCCCTTGTATTTCGATTTCCTACTCTAAGTTTTATTGCAATCATGTTTTCTTCATCTCTATGTGTGTTTGCTTTGATCATGTCTGAGTAATCCACTAGTTAGGTTGCTAGGGTTACTATTCAATGAGTTGCTTGCATGATCTTTGATTTCAATGATTAGCTAGGGATTATATTAGAGTCTTTGTCTCGTCTTGTGCACTTAACTAATGCTGATTGCTTTACCGCGCATCTAGTAATCCGATCTTAGGTTGATTTGAGCCTCGACAGTGCTGTATCATTCGCCGGACATATTCTTTGACAAGCTAGGTTTCTTAGACTGCGAAAGTTGATCTACTATAATCTAGTGAACTGTATCAGAACCTATTCATTCTAAAGCTTGATTTAATCACCTAGGGACATACCAAAAGTTTAGCGACTAGGTAGATTAACAAAGGAGCCGGAGCCTCGAAAGTGGAATGGTTTTATATTCGTGATCTGTGTTCTAGACGGTTCTTAATATCCCAACATCCCTAATCAATTCATCTATCATTGTTTCATTGATCATTGCTTGCTTCTCTGCGATAGCCCCTATGACCTAGCGCTTTTCCTTTATTGTTTACAACCTCGTTATACTTGCTAGTTCGGTTCACCATTACAACCTCAATCATACTTTTGTTTTAGCTTGATCCAAAATCCATAGTTTCAAAGTGTACTCAATAGCCAGTCCTTGTGTTCGATACCCATACTTCCGCGATCTGTGCACTTGCAGAGGTCTAGGAGTTTGGTAAAACCTGACTCCACATCAAGAATCGCCTAATGACATACAAGCCAGGGGTAGTGGTCATGTAGCCTTAGGATTTATCCAAAAGAGAGAGAATCTAGATTAAGACCATAAGTAAGAAGGATTAAGCATATGAAATCCCCTAATCTATCCCATCTCAAACCCTAATGGGGAACTACTCACTACACATGAATGTAAACACAAGCAAATGCATTGAAATAAACATCAAATGAAAGAGGAGATAAAGATGAACAACTTTTATTGAAATAGCAAAGGGCAAATACAAAACAGATAATCCAGGATCTAGGATTCAAGAAGCAAGAGCTTCAAGAACACAAAGATTGGATTAAGAGTTCTAAAAATTAAAGACAATAAAATTAAAGAAAAGCTAAAACAAACGTAATCTAAAGCTTGGTGGTTTTTTCGTGGCTTTTAGCCTTTAAATACAAGAGGATTTAGGTTTAGGGTCAAAGGCAAGTCAAGGGGGAAGCAACATTTTTCGGGTTTGACTTTGACTTCTCAGCTCGATCGAGTTGAACTTGGCCGGTCGAGTTGAGGAACTCGACCGGATGGTCAGTAGGTGGTCGAGCTGGTCTTCAAGGTGGCTTCCTCTTTCTTCCTTTGCGTGTCCAGTTGAGCTGTGTCCGTGCACCAAGTCCTTCTTTGCTCCTCACGTCCCATATGCTCCAAAATGCTCCAAAAGACCTATTTCAAGGACCAAACATGCATATGTATGCAAATGCAACCTAAAACTACCATGAATGCATAAGGAGAGAAAAGGAACAAGATATGTGATGTACTTGCATTTTACATAGTTTTAGCACATCTTTTATGCATCTTTTGCATAGTTTTAGCTTCCATTTGCATCATATCTTGTTCCTTTTCTCTTCTTATGCATTCATGTTAGTTTTAGGTTGCATTTGCATACATATGCATGTTTGGTCCTTTGAAATAGGTCTTTTGGAGCATTCTGGAGCATATGGGACATGAGGAGCATGGAGGGACTTGGCACATGGAAGCAGCTCAACTGGACACGCAAAGGAAGAAGGGAGAAGCCATCTTGAAGACCAGCTCGACCGTCCACTCGACCAACCGGTCGAGTTCCTCAACTCGACCGGCCAAGCTTCAACTCGATCGAGCTGGGGAGTCAAAGTCAAACCCGAAAAATGTTGCTTCCCCCTTGACTTCCTTTGACCCTAAACCTAATCCTCTTGTATTTAAAGGCTCTAAGCCACGAAAAAACCACCAAGCTTTAGATTATTTTGTTTTAGCTTTCTTTTAATTTATTGTCTTTACTTTTTAGAACCCTAATCCCATCTTTGTGTTCTTGAAGCTCTTGCTTCTTGAATCCTAGATCCTGGATAATCTTCTTTGTATTTGCACTTGCTTATTTCAATAAAAGTTGTTTAATTTCATCTCCTCTTTCTTATGATGTCTCTTTCATTGCATTTGCTTGTGTTTACATTCATGTGTAGTGAGTAGTTACCCATTAGGGTTTGAGATGGGATAGATTAGAGGTTTCATATGCTTAATCCTTCTAGCTTATGGTCTTAATCTAGATTCTCTCTCTTTTGGATAGATCTTAAGGCTACATGACCACTACCCCTGGCTTGTAAGTCCTTAGGCGACTCCCCACACGGAAGTGATGGCATTCGCTGGAAAAGATCCACTAAGAGCTCCAATATCTCTTGCTCTAGACAATAGAGGTCTAAGGGGTTGGATGGATTAGTTTGGGCAATGATCCTATGCCTCCAAGGTTTGATTCTCACTGGCTAACCCCCTGTTTCTGAGATCATTCCTTGGTTGATAGCCTCCACCTTGGGAAAGGGTTGGCTAGGCATTGAGAAGCCCAATATCAAGAGAAGCCTTGATACAAGGAGTTTTAAGAGCTAGATTGATTAAGTGTAGATTCCTTTGATTGCAAAACCCTGTCTTGAACCCTAATTCTCTCTTTATCTTGTTAAAGTCGTCACCTTTAGCTTTGTTTGTCTCAACTCGTCCCTAAACTCGATCGAGCTGGTACTTTGCTCTACTCGACTCGAGTCTTGGTCGAGCTGACACTTCACTGCTTTGTTTACTTTTATTGCACTGCATTTCATTTTTTAGGTTGTTAGTGTTACTTCAAATCTATAACTGCTTGCTTGACTTCCTGGTTGTTTCATATTCTCATAGAGTGACAAGTTTCCCATTTTGGATTGATAACCTCTTATACTTCAATGACTATGATGGTTAAGAGGAATTGTTGACTGTGTTTGTGTTTGCATCTTACCACCTTCATTTACCACTGATTGCATTCCACTCATCTCATTTCATTCTTTTCACACACACACAATCCTATCATCAATTTGGCGCCGTTGCCGATTTGGGAATATTTTTGTTGCATTTGAGTTTCAAACACACTTGGACGATCAAGCTATACCACCCCTGTTCTATTGTACTGCTGGGTTTTTGTCTCTTTTTGCAGGTGTATGCGAACTCGATCGAGTCGGTCAACTGAAGACTTGGTCGAGCTAGACATTACAACGGGTAGAAAGAGGGTTCAGAGGTCACAGAGGGTACAAGAGGAACCTGAGGTGCTTGTTGCTGATACAATGGATGTACCAGAGGGGAATGGAAACCCTTTGGGCATGGACTCGGTCGAGCTAGGCAAACTCGACCGATTGGTCAAGGAGATGCTCCAAACCGCCACCAACAGAGACAAGGGATTGTTCCACCACCAGTGCAGAACCACAACTTTGAGATCAAGCTGGGAATGATCAACCTTGTCCAGAACAAGATGTTCCATGGATTGCCAAGTGAAGACCCCATTGACCACCTTGATGAGTTTGATAGGCTTTGTGATTTGACAAAGATCAATGGTGTCTCTGAAGATGCCATCAAGCTGAGACTCTTTCCTATGTCTCTAGCTGACAAAGCTCACCAATGGGAGAAGAGCTTGCCCCATGGCACAATCACCACTTGGGATGAATGCAAGAAGGCCTTTCTTGCTAAGTTTTTCTCCACCGGTCGCACAGCCAAGCTTAGAGGAGAGATATCCAGCTTCATCCAGCGAAACAATGAGACATTCGCAGAGGCTTGGGAGAGGTTCAAAGGCTACACAAGTCAGTGCCCACACCATGGATTCAACAATGAATCACTACTCTCCACTCTTTATAGAGGATGCTTGCCTAGGTATAGGGAGATGCTAGACACAGCTAGCAATGGGAACTTCCTCAACCAGGATGTAGATGATGGCTGGCAACTTGTGGAGAACATAGCTAACTCAAATGGAAGCTATGGAGAAGAGTATGATCGCACCAACCGGAGCTCGACCCACCACTCGATCGAGTCAGACGAAAAGTTGAGAAAAGATGTTAAGGCATTGAATGAGAAGTTGGATAAGCTGATCCTAGCTCAGTCCACAATGAAGAAAGTCAACTTTGTGTCTGCTGAGGAGATGGAACCAGTCCAAGAAGGGGAGGATACACAATTTGCTGAGGTATGCTACATGAGCAATGGGCAAGGAGGTTACAACAAAGGATACTATAACTACAAGTCCAACCCTGCCATGTCATACCGCAACACTGATGTTGCTAACCCTCAGGACCAAGTCTATCCTCAACAACAAGCAGCTCGATCGAGTCAAGGACCACAACATGGGTATGGTCAAAAGAACAATTACCAAGGACCACAAGGCACTTTCCCTGGACAACAAATGAATATCCCACCAGGCTTCCCCCACCAACCGCCCCAGCCTGCACCTTCACAAGAGAATGAGCTCAAAGCAATGCTAAAGCAACTACTTCAAGGGCAAGCTGATGGGGTAGTGGACACAAGCAAGAAGCTAGCTGAAATAAACTCTAAGATCGAGAACCTCAACACAAGGGTTTACTCTCTGGAGAATCATGCTTCTTCTGTTGCTGCTGCTACAAAGCAAGGACAACTACCTGGTAAAGCTATTCAGAACCCCAAGGAACAGTGCAAGGTCATCTTCACTCAAGAAGGACTTGTTGAAGAAGAGGATCAAGAAAGGGTCATTGAAGATTTTTGTTTACTGCTGAATGATGAAGAGATTGTTGCTGCTGAGGCTCCTGGAGTCCAGATTGATCAACCAGAAGTGCATGCACCTACTGTGGCCATTCACACTTCACCAGTTGAGCTCGCACGACAAGCTCGATCGGCAGCTCGATCGAGTCCAACTCTAGCTCGATCGAGTCCGACCTCTTCTGTCCGAAGCCTGTTTTGCTTGATCCTATCAACCGGTTGCCGCTTCCTCGTCTCGCCTACTTAGTCAAGGTCACAAGGAAGTGATTCACAAGTTCAGAAGAGATCTCAGTGGGATTGGAATTGAGTTGCCTCTATGGATAGCATGAGTGAGGCATTTGATCAAATGCAAATGGTCAAGGATGTTCTGCCAACAGTGATAAAGTTTCAGAGGTCCTACAAGAGTCTACTCATCAGTTCAACCTGCTTACTTCACCCACCTTCCTACCAAAGGTCAAGGATCAAGGGAAATTCACTCTCCCTTGCACACTTGGGCATCTTGAGATTGACAATGCCTTAGTGGATTCTGGAGCAAGCATCAATCTGATCTCTCTCTCCATGGCAGAGAAGCTAGGCATAGCTGGAGCCTTGCAGCGCCCTACTACTTCAATCATCTTTGGAGATGCAACTTCTAAGTCTCCTCTTGGAGTGTTCAAGAACTATCACTTGAAAATTGGAGAATGCATCATCCAAACTGATCTCACTGTGATGGAAATGGAAGAAGAGAAGGATTTGCCTTTGTTATTGGGAACCCCTTTCCTTAGTACAGTTGGCGCTTCAATAGACTTTCACAAGCAAGAAGTGATCCTTCACAAGGTGAATAGTTTGGTGTCATATCGCTTGCAGCCTAGAGGTTCAGACTTTTGTGCCACAATTGACAGTACCAATCTCAGTTCTAAGAGTCATGGAGCTACAAAGGTTGTGAAGGAAAGGGTTGACAAGGAACCAAGAGTTGGGAAGGATAAGGATGAGAGAGGACCAAGGATTGAGAAGCCACGTCTTGAGAGGGCTAGAGTTGAGAAACCACGATCTGATAGGCCAAGAGCTGAGCGACTTGTTCAAGCCCCTTGTGTGCTTGATGAAGAGAGCCTTCAAGCTTTGTTTGATGAGCCACTAGGAAGGGCTCTAAAGAAGGGGAGGATGCAGCCTCTAAGGCAAGACCAGGAGATAAAAGAAAGGATCCACCAGCTCAGGCCCCTTCAGTCAAGCCATCTCAGCTCACAATGACTTTGTTCCCCACCAAGTTTGAAAATGGGAAGATTGAGTACAAGATAAGGTACAAGGGGAGATCAAGGCCATTCTCTAGAGCCAAGGCCTTGGTGACTTCAGAACAGTCCAGGGACCCAACCAAGCTAAAGGAGCTTCTGTCTCAAGTCCTCACTATCACCCTTGATGGTGGGACTAGCTCAACCAATGCCTAAGAAGGTAAAGGTCAAGCTATGGGACCTTAAACAAGCTCACTTGGGAGGAAGTCCCATGTTTATCCTTGTACATACTCTATTTATGCAATTTCTATCTATCTTTATGTTTTTAACCTTTCAATAAGTTAAGTTTAGGTGTCAAGGAGCCAGCTCGACCCACGAGCTCGATCGAGCTAGAAACCAGGGCAACTCGATCGAGCTACTCAACTCGACCAAGGTAAGTTTTTGAATTTCAAATTCATAACCGTTTTTTGGTCAAGGGAGTGGGTCCCACAAGCTGATTTTGGTCCCCCACTACCCTAATTCGATCAGAGAATCCCTAGTTTCTTGTTCCCTCTTTATCCCTCTTTTAATCTCAACCACACATCTCAAACAACTCTCTTCCCCATAACTCGATCGAACCCACTTCCTCTCTCCCACACTCATAAATTTCTGAATTTCATCCATCTCTCCCTTCACCACAAGAAAAATCGAGTTTTCAATCCCTCTCTCTTGAGTTTTTGCGATTTCATTTGTTCTTCATCTTGTTTTGCTTAGTTCTTAGTTTACTGCTCTTCAATCCATCATCCAAGCAAGGTATGAACACTTGAAACCCTTGATTCTTCATCTCGATTCCTCCATTGCTTGTTTCCTCTTAATTTTGATTGCATGTGTCCCTTGTGGACTTGTTCTTGAGAATTTGCTTTCATATTTCGCTCTGCCTGTAGACTTGTTAGTTTTGCTTCACCTCACCTCTGTTTTGCCTTTAAACTTGTTGCATGTGATTGAAAGGTTGAATTTGAGTTTGGTAATGGTTAGGTTGCTATGTTTTTCACTAGAATTGCTTATTGTTCCATTTACTAGTTGTTCTTGGTTCAATTTGATTGATTAGCATCCTTTCCTGCTCTTAATACATGAATTAGGTTTGGTTATACTCTGTTTCACCCAACTCGATCGAGTTTGTCACTCGAGTTTTTTGACTCGATCGAGCTGAGTGTCGAGTTGACCAAACCGATCATTACAACTCTAATTTATTGAACTTTTGATGCATTTCAGGGACCAATCTAAGATGTTGAGAGGTGAAGGAAGCAAGCTAGCGTTCACAAGGATGGAGATGATAAGAGGAGCAAGGAGGATACTCAAAACACAAACCAAGGAGGACATAGAAGAGGTTGAGAGGGTGAGGGAGGAAAGGAGAACCAAAAGAAGGAATGATCCTCTCAGCAGTGAGAGCGAAGCAGGAGAGTTTGAAATTGGGGTGAACATCCCACATGAGGAGAATGATGACTCCTCAAGTGAAGAAGAGGGTGAAGAGATCAATCAAGAGATTGAGGAGAGTGAGCATGAGGGCAATGAGAATGTGCCCATGGAAGAGGAGGAGTCAAGTGAAGAAGAGGATGAGCTCCCCATGTACCAAGAGCACTATGATGCTCTTTTCTCCATGGACTTCATGGACACCAAGTACCCACATGTTGACACCATGAAGGCCCTTGGAATCTTTGAAGATGTGGAGTTGGTCCTCAAGAACATGCACTTGGCCAAGCTCTTCTCCTACCACATGGAATCCTACAAGGAGCTCACTTGCGAGTTCCTAGCTTCAATGAGGTACCACATGTATGAGGAAGAAGATAGAGCTGATTTGGACCAAGGATTGGGATGGATCACGTTCTTGGCTAAGGGAGAGAAGAGAATGGTGACCTTTAGGCAGCTGGAGATCTTGTTTGGGTTCAACTATGGAGAGGGAACCAAGTGGAACTTCAAGGAAAAGGAACTCCAAAGGGTTTGGGCTACAATCGCTGATGGAGTGTACTCTTCCTCAAGGTCCAAGGCAGCTCAGATCAGGAGCCCAGTCTTGAGATATGTGCACAAGGCACTTGCCAACACCTTCTTTGCAAGGAAGGCAACCGGGACAATCAACGAAGGGGAACTAAAGTTTCTTGACATGGGAATCAATGGGAAGCGATGTGATGTATAACTTTCAACAGTGTTCATACAATGGACATGGACGTGGTACACTGAATTTGTCTCTATTCTAGGAGGGATATAGAAGTTAGTGGGATGCAGACCTAAGGGATAGGTACATATTTTGATTGATTTGTTCTCTTGTTACGCGCGCGGAGAAAAGATGAAACGATGGGGCATAAACACATGACTGCATGAGAAACGTGATGAGATTTGAGAGAGTAGTGTGAGAGTGAGACAAGAGAGAAATACACACATGTCAAACCAGGGAGCAACCTGACATATACTAGAAGACACATGTTGATTGGATGGATCAAAGGAGTGGAAAAGCTGACAAATGTCATTCTTTTCTTGACAAATGTCAAAAAGGACTCGACAAGTGTTACTTGAAGGTGACTCACGACCCAATGAGCCTATAAATAGGGAACCTCAGCCTTATTTACTTCCATTTTCCCTTTCTTATGCTCTTACTTTTTCTCGAGAGAGACAAAGAGAGTTTTAGAAAGAAATTTTGGTGAGTGTTCTTTTTTTAAGAGTTTGAGTGAGTTCAGGGAGTTTAGGGAGAGAGTGTGAGCTAAGGAGTAGATAGAGGAAATGCAGCGTAGCTTGTGGGGGTGGTTAGGCTGTTCATCAAGTTAGTTTGGTGAGTATGGTGAAGTGTCTCCGAGAGTAGCCACTCTTTTTTGCTTGTGTGTTGCATTCTAGATCATTTACAAACTTGTGTGTGTTTTTTTGATTAGATGCATGTGAGTGTTGTGGTAGTTGTTAGTATGTGTGATACTAACTTTGTTGTTGCAGGAAGTATGAACGTTAAGCAGTATCTTAGAATATTGTTGGACCTGGATTTCCCTCATAACGCCCATTACCTAAACCTTACGGTCAAGATAAGTCCATCCACGCCCAGTAAAATGACCTCTAGCCCACCAAGTATCTTTGTCCAAATCCAGCTGTTTACTGTCCGAGCTACTTGTAAAGTCAAGTCCGCAAGCTAAGTTTGAACGAGTCAAACGAGAATCTCGTTTCGACTCTTTAACATCCGGAAATAGCGGGATTGGTAGTTGCACATGGACGAGATACGCGGAGGAGATTGTGATATATTTCTAGAGCTATAGAAGGAGGACGATTCTTGATCACAAGGCAAGATGTTCTTTTTTACATCTCTAAGAGACTGAATGTTCTTGACCTCTCGATAATTAATCTTTACGTTGAGAATACATTATGTCCTCTTTTATCTACGATCTTATCTTTGATCTCTTAGATAAACCCAGAAAGCTCTGATCTTTCTAACTGGAAACCACTTCCGGTAGAAGTTTGACATTATCTCTTACCTTCGGATAACTCCGATAACCTGAGATTCATCGTCATCTTCACACACTTTAACTCTTTTCATTGTCATTTCTCTTCAGAAAACAACCCAAAATAAAGAACAACTTACAATCGAACTACCTTCATTCTTGATCCGTAGATTAGGGTACGTAGGCAGCTCGATAACGAGCGCAGCCACATCTCATTTCCATCTCTTTTACTTAGTCAAATCTAGTGTTTTACATGGTCTTTTAGGCCGATTTTGTAACCACTTTATTTGATTAACCTAACTCCGATTTCGTCAAATACTTGTTTATACTTGTTCGACTTACATCAGAATCTAACCTCTGATTCCACCGGCAATTTCTCCCTTACAAAATACACATAAATTTTTAGTGTAGTTTTCCAAACCCACAATAACGAATATACAAATTACTTTCGCTTTGAACAATGCTACCACTTCCTTGATTTGAACAATCTTCTTTGTTTATGTGTAGAACTATTCACTTTTTTTCTTTCTCTAGAACAAATTTAAATCCAAGTTAACTCTTGCGTTATGTTCGTAAGATCGTGAAGCCTATTCTCCACGACCAAGTAAAAGTATAGAAGACTTAATTTCCAATCTAAAGAGAATCACCGTACGCATAAAAAAAAATAAAAATAGCAACATTGTAGGAAGCAACCAAGATCAAAGAGTACACACGTAGTGTACTGTTGTAGTGTACTGTTGGTCACACGCATAACTTTCATAAATTTTGCAACAAACGAATAAGCTTGCAATGAGCAGAAACAACACCAAGCTACCTTATACCGAGTGCTCCACTTCTCACTATCGATCTATCATCATGCAGAATCAACATACCCTATGAAATATTCATGAATCTGTTACGAATAAATGGGTAAACTTTCCGATGACAAAAGGAATAACAGGAAATACATCGTAATATTGCACAGGATAAAAGATCTGTAGAGAGTTAATATGGGAGTTCTCTCACTTCCCCTACAAACTTGTGATCAATTCCGAGAATACCCTAATTCTGAGAAAAAACAGTCAACCTAATATGAGTTAGCAAAATTTGAGAGACAAACAATTCCATGCCTGAACAGTAAATATTCAGAGAAGATGATTGGAGGATCATGTGTAAGATAACGGCGAATATGCTATATGGTTTCAAACCAGAAACACAATATAAACTCAAACAATAAGCAGACAATGAATAATATTCCAGCAAAACCATGACCAAATCACACTAACATAATTGATAGTATCATCAGAATTTTAAACCTCTCAAAACTCAAAATCTAATTCATCTTCAGTCATGCTTGCGATCTAAATTTCTTTTAATAAAAACTTTTTTTTGTGGTGCCGCATTTTATAATTATAGGGTATATTATAGGTTAAACGATTAGGGTTTCAATAGAATTAACAAAAGTCTTTTTAATAGTTTTATTATCCATTGTATAAGGAAAAAATTAATGATTTTCCATTATTAAAAACAAAGATATTATCAAGATTTTTATTAAGAGTTTCTTGGTAATTCTGCGGCTGAGAGCGAACGTGGTGCTTTGAAACTCTAACTTCGCAAATACTATAATGATATAACTTGAAATGTGTTTATTACAATATTATTACATGACTATAATTCTTTATTGTACATTGGAATTGAAATATAATATATTATGTTATTCAAAGATTTTTTATCGGGATTTCAATATGATTTTACTTACATTTAAGAATAAGAATATTTTATTTAATATTTTTTTTCATAAACTATTTCCAAAGTCTTAATATTTTCGGAACTCTATCCCTTGGACCCGATCCATTCTTACTCTCTGTTTTATGGATGGCAGAGTTGTTTCTGCTCGACCTCTGGTATACAAAGGACTTATCAAAAGAGTTAGGTTCTTCCATCTCAGTATGGTATGACCCCTGGTTTTCCGACTCTCGCCGAGGCCAGCTATCTGCAAACGAGTTAATTATACCCTCACCTGACGGTGAGTCAGTTAATCTATTCCCAGACTTTAACGTGGAATCGACCACTATTGCTACAATTGTTCGAGAGTGAGAAAATCACTCGCATTACGGGTATACCAGTGGCAACTGGATACAAACCCAATACGTGGGGTTGGTACTTTACAACAACGGGACGTTACACGGTCAAATCAGGATACAGTGTTTTACAGGAGCTCTCAGAAGATGGAGCTCTACCAGTTTTCGGACCGGACGTCTGAAGATTGCAAGCACAATCCTGGAGGGTCAAATGTACTACAAAACTTCAACATTTTCTTTGGCAAATTATTACCTGATGTTTATCATTTGGTGCACGCCTGTGCAGTCGGGAAATGCGAGTGGATCCGTAGTGTGTGCGATGTAGTATGGGGGATGAGACCATAAACCATATGCTCTTTGAATGGCCTCGGCTAGACAGTCTTGGGCCCTATCCCCAATCCCCACGCCACCCCAGCATTTTCCTATGGGCGCATTTTTCTCAAATATGGCACACCTATTCTGGAATCTCCCACACAATGAAGATATGTTGATATATCCATGGTTACTCTGGTTCATTTGGAAAGCCAGAAACTATAAAGTTTTCTCAAATGATGATCACAATCCGAAGGATGTAATGGAATCAGCGTTAACGGAAGCACGTGCATGGGCGGCTGCCCAAACGGTCGGAGAAATAGTGCACGTAGACAACTCAACACATCTTGGGCCCGTCCCATCGGGAGAGTGGTGCCAGGTTGACGGAGCATGGAAAGAGACAGAGTGTCGGGCAGGACTTGGGTGGTACAACTTTGACCCGGAATCGGACTCAACTTTGGTTGGTGCTAGCAATCTACGGCGGAGATTATCCCCATTACAGACGGAATTGGAGGCACTGATTTGGGCTATGTAAAGCATGTTAGTCCATAATAAACAGCGGATGAATTTTCAAACAGATTGTGCTCAGCTGGTGAAGATGGTGTCTGAACCTGCAGAGTGGCCAGTTTTTGAGATCTTGCTTGAAGAGATGGAGAAATGCAGAAAGATGTTCCAGGCGTTCTCCATAACACACATTCCCAGGAGAAAAAACACGAAGGCAGACAGACTAACACAGAGTGCTCGAGATCAGCCTCATGATGTGTATAACATAAACTCAGTTCCACCGGTTTCGTTTCCCGAACCGATTTAGGAATTTAGGCTATTGACAAAAAATAAAAATAAACTCCATGTATACTCAGGACCTTATCTATTATAATTATATACTCAAATATTTCTGACTAGATTACAACAACGGGATGTTACACGGTCAAATCAGGATACAGTGTTTTACAGGAGCTCTCAGGAGATGGAACTCTACCAGTTTTCGGACCGGACGTCTGATGATTGCAAGCACAATCCTGGAGGGTCAAATGTACTACAAAACTTCAACATTTTCTTGCGCAAATTATTACCTGATGTTTATCATTTGGTGCAGGCCTGTGCAGTCGGGAAATGCGAGTGGATCCGTAGTGTGTGCGATGTAGTATGGGAGATGAGACCATAAACCATATGCTCTTTGAATGGCCTCGGCTAGACAGTCTTGGGCCCTCTCCCCAATCCCCACGCCACCCCAGCATTTTTCTATGGGCGCATTTTTCTCAAATATGGCATACCTATTCTGGAATCTCCCAGACAATGAAGATATGTTGATATATCCATGGTTACTCTGGTTCATTTGGAAAGCCAGAAACTATAAATTTTTCTCAAATGATGATCACAATCCGAAGGATGTAATGGAATCAGCGTTAACGGAAGCACGTGCATAGGCGGCTGCCCAAATGGTCGGAGAAATAGTGCACGTAGACAACTCAACACATCTTGGGCCCGTCCCATCGGGAGAGTGGTGCCAGGTTGACGGAGCATGGAAAGAGACAGAGTGTCGGGCAGGACTTGGGTGGTACAACTTTGACCCGGAGTCGGGCTCAACTTTGGTTGGTGCTAGCAATCTACGGCGGAGATTATCCCCATTACAGACGGAATTGGAGACACTTATTTGGGCTATGCAAAGCATGTTAGTCCATAATAAACAGCGGATGAATTTCCAAACAGACTGTGCTCAGCTGGTGAAGATGGTGTCTGAACCTGCAGAGTGGCCAGCTTTTGAGATCTTGCTTGAAGAGATGGAGAAATGCAGAAAGATGTTCCAGGCGTTCTCCATAACACACATTCCCAGGAAAAAAAACACGAAGGCAGACAGACTAACACAGAGTGCTCGAGATCAGCCTCATGATGTGTATAACATAAACTCAGTTCCACCGGCTTCGTTTCCCGAACCGATTTAGGAATTTAGGCTATTGACAAAAAAAAAAGATAAAAAAAAAGAAGCTAAACTCCATGTATACTCATGACCTTATCTATTATAATTATATACTCAAATATTTCTGACTAGATTAATCCCCGCCTATACGCGGGTTTATTTTAAAATTTATAAAATTAATCACAAAAAAATATTTAACAAAATCGGATCATTTTAAAAACTAAATAGAATAGTATTAGAAATCAATAATAAATATCTAAATAAAACAAGATTGGTAATCCTTTTACATTTTAATTATAATTCACATTTTGTTTCTGAATTTTCATAATATAAAAATGAATTAACTTATTTTTCTTTTTATCTAATTAACTTATATGTGTCTAATCTGATCAATTATTTAATTCGTAAAATTTTGATTATTTGATTTACAAAATTGAAAATTAAATTATTGTAATTATAATTCACATTTTGTTTCTGAATTCATAATATAAAAATGAATTAACTTATTTTTCTTTTTATCTAATTAACTTATATGTGTCTAATCTGATCAATTATTTAATTCGCAAAATTTTGATTATTTGATTTATAAAATTGAAAATTAAATTATTTTAAATTAGAAAATTGGTCTATTATAATTTTCTTTTTAATATTAGGTAGTTGATTAATAATTATTCTGTCTGTTTTCTATTTATAGTGTTTCTTTTTCCATTTTTTTGCCTTTGTCCATTATAAAATTTCCTTTCCAATATTAGTTAGGTTTCTTACAATTAATTTGATAGTTTCCTTTTTCTGTTATTACATACACATCTCATCACCTGATAAATATTATACACATATTGCGACAATAAATTTGATTTTGATCCAACTGCTGTAGAATTAAATATGCTTCATTAATATCTTGAAATTTCATAATTATATAATAAGATATCAATATAATATGTTACTAATATTTTTAAGCTCAACTCCCATAAGGATTTTATTATTTTTTATGATTTCTAGCTTCCCTCTTTGGAATAACATATACTATAGTACGGCGATAATTTTGATTTCGACCCAGTTGACTTAGAGTCAAATAATCTCCTATTTTTCTTGAACTTTTAAAGATATGATTTTTAAATTAGAGAAAGATAATCAAAAAAATTTGATGAATTTGCTTTGATGATAAAAAAAAGAGATTACCTTAACTCTCTTTTTATAGGGTTCATATAACTTATTCCATGCAATTATAGGAAATTATACATAACCTATTAAATGTATTAATATAATTTTATTTATTACATTATTTTGAATTTAATACTCCATATGTCTCATATTATAAGCAGTTAGGAAAAATGTATCTGAAAAAAAAAGTGGATGTATGTGGATGTACATCCAGTTTTTTTTCAGATACATTTTGCCCAACTGCTTATAATATGGGACAGAGGGAGTATGTGTTAAAGATAATATAATTTTTATGGATGGGAAACTTTTTTCTTTTAGGATATGACAAATATAATTCTTATGTTCCCTTTTTTAATTTTCCTTTTAATAACATTTTTAATTATTATTTTTCTTTCTTTTTTTCCGGAAACACTTGTCACGATCTTAACGGACATAATATTAAAAGTGACACATGTCACGATCCTATAAATTATAAAAAATCCTACGTGTCACAGTCACATAATATTGGAGGATTTTATAATAAAAGCATGGAAAATATTAAACAAAATAATATTGAAAACCCGATTAAAAATATTTTCATACAATAAGATTGGTAATACTTTTACATTTTTATTGTAATTGATTTTTCTTTTGAATTTATTATATGAAAAAAAAATGAATTAATTTGTTTTACTATTATTTTTATCCAATACAGAAAAACTTACAAATGTCTAAATCTGATCAACTGATTAATTAATCAAACTTTTTTTTGGGGAAATTTCAAAACTACACCTCTTGAGGTGTCAATTTTAAAAAAATAGATCTCTATGGTGTCCATTTTCAAAACTACACTTTTTTCATTATGTAAAAGAATTCTAAACCCTAAAGTATAAATCTAAAACCCCAAAATCTAACATTGAACCCTTAAATCTAAACTTTAAATCCCAAAATCTAAACCCTAATTTATGATTAGTGAACCCAAACATATATATTAAAATTAGAAAAAAGTGTATTTTTGAAAATTGTCACTCTATAGGTGTAGTTTTGAAAATTTCCACCTTAAGAGATGTAATTCTTAAAATTTATCAACTTTTATTATTCCATTCAAGAGATTTTAATTGATGAAATCTTTATTTCAATTTTTTTTACCTAACAAAAATTGAAAATCAAACTATTTAAAATTAGAATATCAATTATAATTTTTTAATATTAGTTAATTGCTTGATAATTATTTTGTTAGTTTTTTTTATATTTTTCTTTCTCAGTTTTTTTTTGCCTCGGACCATTATAAAAACTATATAATGGTGTTTTTCCTTTTCGAAATGGATTTTTTTTTCTTTTCTTAATAGATGTAACAAATGAATTTAAATTATTTGTTTCCTGTATTTTTTATTACTTTTAATGGATTTATTATTTTTTTCATTTTAATTATTTGTTAGTTAGTCTTATACATATTTTTTTTTTATTTTTTTATTCCATGACACATGTTACGATCTTCATACTTCCAGGTTTTTTTTTCTAAACACATGTCGCAAATTTTGTCAGTTATAAAAATCATATGTATCGCAAAACTTTAAAAAACATGATTTTTAAATTGGAGAAATATAATCAAAGGGATTTGATGAATTTGCTTTGATGAATTTATGATTGAGAATCCTTGACTCTCTTTTATTGGGGTTCAAGTAACCTATTACATGCAGTTATAGGAAATTTAGTTTACATAACATATTCCATGTACAAATAGGATTTTATTTATTACATTATTTTGATTTTATTATTTGTTTGGATAATATTAATTTGATGAATGGGAAACCTTTCTCTATTAGGATATGAAAAATATATTTTTATTTCTTTTAACTATAATGGATTTTTTTTTTTTAAATCCTTTATCTAAATTTTTTTTATTATTTTTTTTTCTCTAAGACATGTGTCACGATCTTAACGGACGTAACATTAAAAGTGACACATGTCGCGATCTTATAAATTATAAAAATCCTATGTGTCGCAACCACGTCGTGCACATCCAATTTATATAATAAAAATTTGATGAATGGGAATCTTTTTCTCTTTGGATATAGCAAATATATTTTTCCTTTTTGATATAATAGATTAAATTAAATTTCGTTTTTTTAATTAACATTTTTCTGGAATGTTTTTTTTAAGTTCTCCTTTTTTCCTAAGACACGTGTCACGATCTTAACGGACATAAACTTAAAAGTGACACATGTCGTGATCCTGAATTTTATAAAAATCCTACGTGTCAAATTTTTCCTTTTTGATATAATAGATTAAATTAAATTTCGTTTATTTTAATTAACATTTTTCTGGGTTTTTTTTTAAGTTCTCCTTTTTTCCTAAGACACGTGTAACGATCTTAACGGACATAAACTTAAAAGTGACACATGTCGCGATCCTGAATTTTATAAAAATCCTACGTGTCGCAACCATGTCGTGCGCATCCAGATTTATATAATAAGATTCACTTTTCTTTTGTGTAACAAAATTCACTTTTCTTATTTTTTATTTTGTTCAAAGGCAAAATTCACTTTGGAATCTATTACTAATAAAAGTTGACCCTATATGCATTAGAGGCTGTCCACATATGATTTAAAAGGTTGTATTTGATTGGTCCATGTCATTATCTTTAATTTTTTCTTAATTTTTTCTCATTAAATAATTAATTTATGTAAATTTCCTATTTTACATTTAATTTATTAATTAGTTTTTAATAATGATAATTTCTCTGAATTTACAATTTACAAGAATTGTATAATAATTTTCCTATTCATTAATTGTGTATTATCTAAGTTTACATATATTATTAGTAATAGTTATTTTTTTAATGGAAAATTTACACATGGTTTAAGTAATTATAGACATAAATTTCCTTTCCAGCCAAAAAGATGTTATGGTGTAGCGGTTATCATATTTTTCTTGAATGCAACAGGTATCGAGTTCAATTCTTTGCAGCACCAGTTTTTTAATTTTTGATACCGTTACAAAAATAATTATATTGACATTGTCAATAAGTTAATTCACAAAAAATATCTTACAACCAAAAAAAAAATTATAAAAGAAAACATCGTCATCGAGAAAGGGGTCTCCTACATTATCTTCCCCACTTTTTTCTAGAAAGTTTTACATTTCCTTTCTGCAAATACAAAATTAGCAACAACGAATACTTAAACTTTTATTTTTTCAAACAAAGGATAAGAATGCTTGGTAAATATGCCTAACATAAAGATGCAAGAGTATAACAATGAAAGAGTATATGCTAACGTATTTAAAAAAAATAACAACAAGAGTATATGCTCTGGAAACGTTTTAAGTGGTACTACAATGCAACTACATTAAGCAAATTAATGGAATTTTTTTCTTCGTTTAATTATTTCGTTCAATTTTTTTGGTAGTTAAGTTAATTTGAGATTCTATTACTAATAAAAGTTGAGCCTATATGCATTAGAGGCTGTCCACCTAGGATTTAAAAGGTTGAATTTGATTGGTCCATGTCATTATTTTTATTTTTTTTGCTTTTAAATTAATTTATGTAAATTTTCTATTTTACATATTATTTATTAATTAATTTTCAGTAAAGATAATTTCTCTGATTTTACAATTTTCGAGAACTGAATTATAAGTTTCCTATTCATAGATTATCTAAATTTACATATATTATTAGTATTAGTTTCTTTTTAGTGGAAAATTTACACATGTTTTAAGTAATTATAGAAATAAATTTCCTATTCAGCCAAAAAGATGCTATGGTGTAGCGGTTATCACAATTGTCCTAAACTCAACAGGTATTGAGTTCGATCCTTTGCAGTCCCCTGTTTTTTTTTAAACCGTTTCAAAAATAATTATATGGACATTGCCATTAGGTTACCACAAAAAAAAAAAAAAAAAATCAGACATCGGCATCTCCAAAACGGGATCTGCTACATCTTCTTCCCCTTTTTTCTACAAACCCTAAAACTGCATCTCACAAAACTCTCTCTCTCTCTCCACCGTCAAACAACAAAAATCATTCTTCATTTCCCAGATTTCGTAAATCGAATTGGATTTATTTTGCCCTAAACTCCCTATTTCGCATTGTTGCAAGTTTGAAGCTTCAGTACAACTTCAGTTGAGGGAGTATTAGACCAAAAATGGAGAAATTCGGAATCTATTACTAAGATAAGTCTTGTGATTTGACTGTACAATTCGGCTGCTTTAATTTCTGGCGAATATAAGATTGCTTCTTGGCATTTTTTTCTTATTTCTTCTTCCAAATTTATTTCTTGGTTTCATTATTTCGTTTTAGTCTAGAAGATTCTTGAAAAACAAATTGGATATTGTTTGATAAAGATTAGGATTTGGATAGTTCCTATTTTTGTAATTATCACTTCTCTAATTTCCTTATTGTACAATGACATTGATATACATTGATTCCTTTTTCCATTAGGAATAAGATGATCTTAAATCCTATATATATGTGGTCTTATTGCCACATGAAACCAAGTTCAGAATATACATTCACATCTCTCAATCGATTTTTATAAGCCATGGCAAATTCATGCTCTTCTGTTTCTAATCAGTTAAGCCATACTTTGGTTTTCGATGATCTAAAAAAAGGTTTCAAAATAATGATTTGCTTGTCAGAGTCATCCACTTTTGGGAGGCACGAAACGTTAGAAAAGGCGGATTACTCATGGGTGTAGAACTCCTTCTCATGGATCAGAAGGTACTTAATCAAAGGATTTTAAAGAAAAAAATTGAACCTGAAGGCTAAGGACGTTTGATCTCTGTAAAAACAAGAAAACCAAACAAAAAAGGGGTAAAGTCAATGAGAAGAGATTTCAAATATTATTAAAAACGACCAGTGAAAGGAGAAAACGCTCTAAAACTCGACAGCTATAAGTCTCAGGAACTTGCCAAAGCAATTGCCACCACCTAGAGTTATACATTTATCACCAATTCGCATCCGGACAATTAGATTACAAACAAAATACACCATTTGGACATCAGCAAAAAAAGATTGAAAATACGGAAAATCTAACCTTCATCGAAGCCATTAGCTGAGAATCAGGAGAAGAAAGAAGCATCGAAACTCAGGGAAGGGGATGATGAGATGCCAAGAACAGTGATTTCGATGACTTTAAAACGAAGTCGTTGACTTTAAAACGAAGTCATTGACTAAAAGCCATTGAAGAAAAGTTGTGCTCCATATGAACTGAAAACAAAACCAACGAGATATTTCAAATATCAAATTGATAGCTAAACCGAACCGAAACAAACATAGACTGATTAAACATCAACAAAACTAGCAAACACCGAGAAAACCCAAAATTTAACTCGGTGACGTTATCGAAAATCATTTGACCAAAAAATCAAACCATCAATCGGCGATAAAGGGGAAATTCGAGATTGGTACCTAAGTTAATTGAGAAATTCAGAGCGAGAGTCGAAGGAGATCGAAAAGAAGAAGAAGCGTGAGCTCTCCCCTGGTAATAACAAGATTAGCAACAAAGAAGAGGGATCTAGATGATGAGATGGTTCCGGTGGGAATAAGGAAGAAGAAATATTGTTCGATTGTGGTCGGCAAATGAAAGAAAAAGAAACGAAGCATTTCTAATTTCTATGAGATAGGAAAATCGAACCGTAACAAACCAAAAGAATTTAACCGGGAATTGGAAAAACAATTAAAAGATGATGACCACGGGAAGAAGAAGAAGCCATATGATATGGAAAAAGTGGGAATACATTTAACACGATTATATCATATGAAACAATTAAAAAAAAAATTATTTTTTACTCCTGATCTTTCTGATTCCTTTCTTCCCGTCCTTAATGATCTGTAAAATACATTTATATTTTATTTTATTTTCTAGATATAAGACTTTTAAATACAAAAACAGTGATTTAAAAATAAAGAGATGAATTTATTGAATGGAATTAAATGCAACATAATTAAAATTACAAAAAAAATTAAGTATAAATCATAAATTCATAGCTGGAAAAGCTAAACAAATAAATAAAATTAAAAAATAAATTAAGAACTAAAATATGTATTAGACTAATATTGGATAAGTTTGCCAGATAACCTTTATTGGATATAAAAAAAATTGTCTAATGAATAGTAAAATTAAGGGATTAGTTTAAGAAATTTGAGGATTGGGCTGTTGTATGTTTTTATGACAAAAAAGATTTTTAAAAGGTATCTTACTTATTATGACTACTTATAAAAATAATTAAATTGGTTAGGTAAAAAAAATTAAAAGTATATTACAAAAAAAAGTTTATTAAAAAAAATTATAAACAAAAATTGAAAAATAGTGAAGCATTTTAAAAACCTTTTTTTAATAAATGAAACTATTATTTTCATCTCTTATCAAAGAAACAAAAAAAATTGATGACTCGAACTTGATATACAAATATTCTTAATTGAATCATACATTTTCTTAATATTATTGAATAAAATTAAAATAAAGAGGACATAAGATTTATTTACAAATATTAAAACGGAACCCGCGCGTGCGCGGGTAAAACACCTAGTTAATTGAAAGAAAGCATGGAATTTTTTTGCTTGATACTACCTTATCCTTTAGATTTACTTTAGAAGAATGTTGAAAAACAAATTGGGTATTATTTGATAAAGATTATGGTTAGAATAGTTTCTAATTTTGTAATCACCACTTCTGTAATTTCCTTATTGCATAATGATTCCTTTTACCATTAGAAATAAGATGATTTTACATCCTTTATATATGTGGTCTTATTGCCTCATAAACCAAGTTCAGAATAAAGACATTCACATTTCTCAATCGTTTCTTAAAATCAATGGCTAATTCATGCTCTTTTGTTTCTGATCAGTTAAGCCATACTTTGGTTTTCGATTGCCTAACAGAAAGATGCAAGAGTGTAACAATGAAAGAGTATATGCTAACATATTTAAAAAAAATAACAACAAGAGTATATGCTCTGTAAACGTTTTAAGTGATACTACAATGCAACTACATTAAGCAAATTAATGGAATTTTTGTCTTGGTTTAATTATTTCGTTCAATTTTTTGGTAGTTAAGTTAATTTGAGATTTGATTGAAAGAAAGCATGGAAGTTTTTTGCTTTACACTACCTTATCCTTTAGATTTACTTTAGAAGAATGTTGAAAAACAAATTCGATATTATCTGATAAAGATTATGGTTAGAATAGTTTCCAATTTTGTAATCACCACTTCTCTAATTTCTTTATTGTATAATGATTCCTTTTACCATTAGAAATCAGATGATATTACATCCTTTATATATGTGGTCTTATTGCCTTATAAAACCAAGTTCAGAATAAAGACATTCACATCTCTCAATCGATTCTTAAAAGCAATGGCTAATTCATGCTCTTCTGTTTCTGATCAGTTAAGCCATACTTTGGTTTTCGATGAACTTACTACTAGATTTACTAAGAAGGAAGTAATTGTTACAGTAATCCACTTCGAGAGGCAAGGAATGCAAAAGAAGGAGATCTGCTTATGGGATATGAACTGCTACTAATCGATCAAAAGGTAATAATACCAACATTAATTTCCAATTACAAATTGAAAGTTAAATCAGCATTAGCTTATACTACTCTGTTCTACCATAATATTATTCAGGGAACTAAAATCCAAGCATTCATACCAGTTTATTGACTAGGGGACTATGAGAAAACAATAAAGGCGGGTGAAGTCTACAAGATTGGTAGTTTTTTTTGTCATTATCAACAAAACGAGCTACAAGGTCTCCTCACATAGATTTCTCATCCAATTCATTTCGGAAACAAAAATGGTGCAAGCCAACCATGATGACTACAGTATTGAGGGTCAAAACTTTAGGATTTGTTCCAATGCCGGGTTTAATGAATCTGTTGACAAGAATGAGGACCTTTGTGGTATTAATAACTCTTTCATTATGAGTAGAGTTCAATCAAGGAAGACATTGAAAAAAATATGTTTAGACGATGGATGGAGAGAAACGAAGAATCAGAAGAGGCTCATCAGATAACTTATTCGGAATTTCTGAAAAAATTTATCTGGAACAGCGATAGAAGTCTTGGATAGTACAAAATATGTATGAGATTAATATTTGATTGTACAAAATATTGGCAGGTGACCTTTAATATAGAAAATAGAAAAGTGTGTAATGAATAGTAAAATTAAGGGATTAATTTAAGAAATGTGAGGATAGGACTGTTGAATGTTTTCTACAGAAATAATATTTTTAAAAAGTACATTACTTAGTATGACTAATTATAAAATAATTAAATTGGTTAAGTAAAAATAATAATTAAAAAGTACATTACAAAGAAAATTTTACTAAAAAATTAAATAAATTGAGAAGCGTTGGTAACAAAAAAAATTAAATATAACAATTTAAAATTTCATTAAAATGGAACCCGCGCGTGTGCAGATAAAATATCTAGTTTTGTATAACAAGGCATGCATCATTACAAACAAATTGCCAACAATTCTACAATTTTGATCCACTGTTTCGCACCCCAGTCGAAGCGCTCTCATTTGAACCGAGCGTGTGAAGAACCTCTCTTAAAAGTGTCTCGCGGATCCTACCGTACACGTGTCCATCAAATCCCACCCTAACTATTCCATCTCCCAACTTAACGGCGGCTTCAATCGTCTCCGCCGCACTACCATGAGCAGAGTCCACAATTCCCATCTCCAACCCTCGATCCGCCGTAACTTTCTCCGCCGTCAACATCACATCCCTTCTCGCCGCCGGAGAACCAATCTTCACCCGAATCAAAGCCATAAACCACGCCGGAACTGGGAGATTAATATCCAACTCACTCATATAAAGAAAACCTCTGTCGCGACGCATCAATATATAGTCGTGACTCATCGCGAGGATAAATCCTGCGGCGGAAGCGTGACCGGTGACGGCGGCGATTGTCGGCATAGGAAGAGAGATGAGATCGGCGACTAAGGATCGGAGTTTGGCGTCCATGGGGAAACGGAGAGATGGATCTCTTTCGGCTAAAGCGAGATCGTAGCCGTTGGAGAAGAATTTTCCATCAGCTGTTGTGATGAGGACTGATTGTGAAGACGACGGATCGGAACGGATTTGGTTGATGGCTGAGCGGATTGCGTCGAGTAAAGTGGGGTTGAGACGGTGTTCGCCTTCGCCGGTGAGCTTCAGCAAGAAAAGTCGACCACGCTTCTCCAATGAACACATGTCTCTCTCTCTCTTTCAATCTTTGACTTGAACGTAGCAAATCATTTGTCATGCTTGTTACTAATAAATATATTTTGTTGTACCGTCTTGTCATGTGAAGTGACGTGACGATTACAGAAAATAATAATCGTACTTTGATAATAGTCAAGAAAATGATGTGTTCCAAAAGAGAAAATAAATCTCACGCTCACGCATCTATATTATAACAAGTGACACCTGTCATTTTGCAAAAAAATTCCAATTTGGCACGTGGCATTTACTTTATTAAAAAAAAATTAACAAAAAAATTGGAGAACTCGAAAATCGACTGATTCGCTGAGCCGGGGAAAGCCACCAGCAGAGACGACGGTTGCTGTTCACCAGAAAACAGAGACACCACCACCGACGCGGTAGAGAGATCAGCCTCCTCGGCCGGTGACACCGCCGATTTGCCAGATGCAGGGAAGCGAAAGTGGCGATCCAGAAAACAATGACGAGAGACTTGTGGGAAGAGAGGAATCTAAATAAACATAAGTCCTCACGTAGATCATGCTAGAATCAACCAATCTCAAAAACCCTATTTCTCAATTGAAATCGGATTTCAATCAACATCACAAACTCAACACAAAACCCATACGAATCAATTAACGAATCGACGTGAAATTGACCAGAAGAGAGAGAATCAAAACATTACATCTCGGCAGATTCTTGAACCTCTTCGGCTGTGGAGAAAAAAAACATCCTTTTGCCATAGATCAAATCTTCTTCACCACAAAAAAAACCCTCAATTACGATTCAGTACGAGGGACTACGAGCAAACGAATCGAACAAAATCCACCCGGGATTTTAAGTGGGGCCGACAATAGATCCCTTACGGCGATCGCTTCACATCCCTAAAAAACTGGATCTCCAGTCTCCGCCGTATTAAGACTCTCTCAAATGGGACAAATGCATTCTCTCCAAACCCGGGGTCTCGACTACTCCACTGGCGATGTCTGCATCGCAACTTTTGACCGTATCCGTTCGTCTCCCTTCCATGCGACAAATTCTCGATTACTTCTTTGGACTTGCTGTTCATCTCTTCCTCTCTGGAACGTTCCTCGGCCATCAGCCCCAGTGCGCTCCCTCCAAATCAGGTTAGCCCACTGTAAAGCCCAGGACGATATACTCATTCTTCATTTCTGAGCCCATTTTGATGTACAATAACTCCGACTTCTTTGTTTTTAATGTCATGAACGTTACTGTTGTGTTTCATCAGACTATTTTGCTCCCCTGTAACGGCTTCAATTACAACTCATAAAGGTCATTTTCTTTGTTATTACAAGTTGCAAGAGTTAAGTTAATCGGCGTTGAAAAGTATCACTCTCTCTCTCTCTCATTTTCCCAGGCAGAAATTAGAAAAATGCAGAGAGTTTTTGTCGTGAAGGGAGAGAGTTTCGAAAAATGCCATCGCCACCTACGACGACTTCTCTCTCGGTGACACACACAATAAACGGATCACAAAGCTTCATAATCAACAGGCTACCGAAGAGAGTTTTCATTACTTCGTAAGTGACAGCCTCACCGGAGCATCCAAGGAGAAGACGACACATAAGTGGTGGTATACAAGTTATGGCGCCTTTTGGCGGGAAATCTTTAGTTGACGCTGTCTCTGGCATCAGAGGCAATGGAGTTGGCCGGGTTCTAGCCGCGGTGGCTGCCGCTATGTTGGTCCGTTTGTTTTGCTTGTTTTCAGGACCCGGCATCGCCTATTACCCGAGAACGACGCCGACGGTGATTTCTCTGAGACGGAAGGATCAGGAGGAAGATGGAGATTTGTCTCCGAGGAAAGTTCGCCCAGTGACAATCCAGTGGAGGAACATCACGTGCTCGCTCTTGGTGAGGACATTTGTTTCCCTTCCATGTTTCGATTGCACATAGAAAGTAAATGATTTATCCATTTCGAGATTGTTTGGGGAATCAGAATTGGTTCATATTCTCTGTTATGCTTTTAAACGCGTCAGAATCATTGGGATATATATTTCGTGTAAAATTCTCAGCGGATCTGTTCTTCTCGCAGTTGACTGTGAGGGAAACGCTTTCTTTCGCAGCGGAGCTTCAGCTCCCGGAGATCTCTTCTGCTGAGAAGAGGGATGAGTATGTGAACAACCTCTTGTTGTTCAAACTTGGTCTGGTGAGGCTTTTCATTGATCTCTGCATTTTCGTATATCAAAATCCTGAAATCTGCTTCTTGATTATCCATTTGTGGTTCTCCCAAAAGGTCAGCTGTGCAGATTCATGTGTTGGTGATGCAAAAGTTCGTTGGATCAGCGGTGGAGAAAAGAAGAGGCTGTCACTTGGAATTTTAATTTTTTCTACAGGCTGCTGCTGCTATCTCATTTTCAATTGGAAACGAACGTCCCCTTAGAAGATCCGTCTTCAAGGTGATGCATCCAAATCTCTCAAATACCTTTTCTATTTCGAACTCTATAAGCATAGAGATTCACACATGAGACTAAACTTTGGATTTGCGTTCTTTAAGCTCTTGTTTGTTTGATTTTTGAGTTTGATCATAAACCTTATCCTTGCTTGTGTTGTACCACTTTTTCCTTTTGCAGCAGAACAATAACATAGGCTTCAACAGTGAGCCATGGTCATCTTCCTTAGCATTGAACCAAAGAATAACAAGCATAGGGGATTCAAAACGGTACACGAACTCAAGAATATGCATGTCGGTTCAGCAAACAAGAAGCTCCAAGGTCTCTGTCTCTCCTATAGAGTTGGAAGACCCTAAAGATCCTCCATTGCACTTGTACAAACCCAAGGAAGCTTGCACAGCCAAGATCGTCTCCGTGGAGCGAGTCATTGGCGCAAACGCCCCAGGAGAAACTACTTGCGAGGTATGGAGATTTCTTTGACGGTAAGACGTCGAGTTTGTGTGTGCGAAGAGCTGTTTACTACGATCCCGATACTGGAAAAGAATATCCTTCAAAGAACGGCGTCTGCAGCAACTTCCTATGTGATTCAAAGCCCGGAGACAAGATTCAAATCTCTGGTATGTTAACTAAATACATATAGACACCTTCAAAGAAGAGTTTTTGGACTTAATATAATTTTTCGAAACCAGGTCCATCGGGGAAGGTAATGCTATTACTAGAGGATGATTCAAACGCGACGCACATAATGATAGCCACGGGAACAGGAGTGGCTCCTTACAGATGCTACTTACATCGAATGTTCATGGAAAACGTACCAAACTACAAATTTGGCGGCTTAGCTTGGCTCTTCTTACTTCTTAGGTGTGGCCAACACGGATAGTCTTTCTCTACGATGATGAGTTTAGCAAGTACTTCAAGGACCAACCGGAGAACTTTAAGTTCGATAAGGCGTTGAGCAGAGAAGAGAAGAACAAGAAAGGTGGAAAGATGTATGTGCAGGACAAGATTGAAGAGTATAGTGGTGAGATCTTCAAGCTTTTGGACAATGCAGCTCATATTTACTTATGTGGACTTAAAGGTATGATGCATGGGATTCAAGATACGCTTAAGAGAGTTGCTGAGGAGAGAGGTGAGAGCTGGGACTTGAAGCTTTCTCAGCTCAAGAAGAACAAGCAGTGGCACGTTGAAGTCTATTAAGCTTGACTGTTACCTTTTCTTGCCCTCTTTTCTACTGTTTTGTTGTCTTTGACTTTATTTAAGTATCATATGAAATATTTGAACTGATGTTGTTCTAGACAATATATATTGTTTTTTTTTTTTCATTTTCCGTTCTCGCGCTACTCTTTTTCTAATAAAAGTTTTATTATTTTAGTGCTTATATTTTTTCAAGAGTTTAGTTACTGTTTAATTTTTTTGTCATTTTTTTATATCAATATGTTTTTAATTATGTGACTTGATATGGAGTAAGAATTTAAATGGAATCAATTTTTTCTTGCACGAGAGGTGGAAGCTTTTTTGTATCTTTTTATTTATTATATTGTTTTTGAATTTTGTCATTACTTTTTAACTTATTAATTATTCATATAGTTAGGGGTAAAACAATAACTTTGATTATTTTTTAATGCATAATACATTTGAGAACAATAATTAAAAATAAACAGAGACTATAATTCTTGAGGTGTAATCTATACATTTTATGTTCACCATTTAAGTAAGGAAATATAAATTTTCAATATTTTGTTTTATATAAGATAGATAAGAATGTTTGAAAATTAATTTAAAAATTTAAATATGAATGACAAAACTTTGTAATAGTCACAACCCGCGCATCGCGCGGGCTTAGCCCTAGTAGTTAATAAAACTAAAGTACTGTAACAGATTTTGTGGGTGCTGAAAACTACACTCGAAATTTACAGGTTTTGCAAAGAAGAAAATTAGAGAGATTTAGGGATATATTTTAATGTAAGTCGAATAAATCGTAAGCAAAGATTTGGCTAAACGGATTTATATTAATCGAATGAAAACAGTTACAATGAATTCTCAAAAGAGAGAAAAAACTAATCTCAAAGGAAAAATACAAGATGAAAGTGATAGTAATTAGGTCTGAAATGATCAAGAAGCATGTTCCCTTGATCTGACTGACTTCCAGCTCTTTTTATAGCTCCACAAGCAGCTATGATCCACCTCCGCGTATCTCGCCATGTGCAGCTAACGATCCCGGTGATCTCGGACCAAACCGAATTTGAATAAGATCTTCTTTGACTTCGTCCTTCTTAGCTGTGCTGACCTGGTCCTTGATCAAGCTGGAGCTTGTCTTTACACGGACCGGGATAGCTCGGATAGCAGTTACCTGGGTTACGATGGAGTTGCTTGGTGGGTTCGAGGTCTTCTTACTGAGCTTGAATAGGCCTTAACTTCAACATTGGATCAAGGTAATGGCCCTTACGGACTGGATTCCAGGTGTGGAATCTGTTGACTTAAGCTTGAAGAAAGCTTAAGTCATAAGCTTTTTGAGATTAAGAAAAGAACCATATTTAGGAGTTATCTAAATATGTAAGTTATTCTTTTGTGAAAAGGAAATAGTTTGTAGTTCTCTCTATATAAGAAGATGCCAAGGTCTCGCATAACTTGTGAGTTTGAGAGAAAGAGATTGAGAGCTTAAGTTTTGAGTTATTTTTTTAACAATAAAGAGAGTTATTCTTTATCAATCTTGTGTTCTTAAGTTTATTGGATTCTATATTTGGTATGAGAGCAAAAGGGATCCAATAAGAAATAGTTTTCTTTTGTGAGAAAAGAAGACATCGTCAATCATGGGAGATATTACGGAGGCATCGTCGTCAAAGGCTAAAGAAGGAGGATCTCTCGATACAGTGTCCTATGCTTAATGCAACTAATTATACAGTATGGGCTATAAGAATGAAAACTCTTCTTAAAGTTCATAAAGTCTGGGAGGTAGTAGATAATGAATCACTCGACGGTGACAAGAACGATGTGGCCACAGCTTTACTCTTCCAATCCATACCCGAGGCATTTATCTTGCAGATTGGAGAGTTAGATACGGCAAAGAAAGTGTGGGATGCCATAAAGGCAAGACATATGGGAGCAGAGAGGGTAAGAGAAGCAAGATTACAAACTCTTATGGCAGAATTTGATCGACCTAAGATGAAGACCACTGACACAATCGATGACTTTAGCGGCAAGTTATCGGAGATCTCATCAAAATCGGCTGCCTTAGGAAAAACTATTGAGGAACCAAAGCTGGTTAAGAAGTTTCTCAAGAGCCTTCCTCATAAGAAATATATACATATCGTCGCTTCACTCGAACAAGTATTGAATCTCAATACTACAAGCTTCGAAGACATCGTAGGTCGTCTAAAAGCATATGAAGAACGTATATTCGACGAAGAAGAAGACGTCCAAGAAGACCAGAGTAAATTGATGTATGCAAACATGGAGGCTCAACCACAACAATCATATCGTAACTCCAATGGAGAAAATAGAGGCAGAGGTCGAGGAGGACGCTTCAATAGCAGGGGAAGAGGTCGTGGACGATTTAATAGTGAACGAGATTTGTCTAAAATAGAATGTTACCGATGTGATAAATACGGTCACTATGCATCCGATTGTCCCGACAGATTACTAAAACTAAAGCTCCAGGAGGCACAAGAGAACGAAGACAACAACGATACGCAAGAAGCTGAAAAACTAATGATGCATGAGGTGGTGATGCTCAAAGAAAGAAACGTTAAACAAAAAGATTTTGAAGCAAATTCAGATGGAGATAATGTTTGGTATTTAGATAATGGGGCGAGTAATCATATGACCGGAAACCGCAACTATTTCAAGGAGATTGATGAGTCTATGACGGGAAAGGTGAGATTCGGAGATGACTCTCGTTTAGACATAAAAGGGAAGGGCTCGATACTGTTTTACAGCAAGAATGGAGAGAAAAAGATGTTAGCTGATGTCTACTTTATACCAGAGTTAAAAAGCAATATCACTAGTCTTGGTCAAGCAACGGAGTCTGGATGTGATGTCAAGATGAAAGGAGACTATCTCACACTACATGATAAAGATGGAAATCTGATTACGAAAGCCAAATGATCCAAGAACAGATTATACAAAGTCCTTATGGAGATAGTTGAATCAAAATGTCTATAAGTTACAACAATGAGCGATTCAACAAAGTGGCATGCAAGGTTAGGACATATTGGAATGGATTCAATGAAATCAATGGTAAAGAAGGAGCTTGTGGTTGGAATACCAGAAATTACAGTTGAGAAAGAAACATGTGCGTCGTGCTTACTCGGAAAACAAGCAAGAGCAATGTTCCCACAAGCATCTACATATCGTGCAACAATATACTCGAGCTCATCCATGGAGACCTTTGTGGACCCATTACACCTCCTACGGCTGCGAGAAATAGGTATATATTTGTTCTCATTGATGATTATTCTCGTTACATGTGGTCAGTTCTCTTAAGAGAAAAAGGAGAAGCCTTTGAAAAGTTCAAAAGGCTTAAAGCATTGGTTGAGCAAGAGACAGGAGTTTCTATCAAGACCTTCAGAACTGATCGGGGGTGGAGAATTCATGTCACAAGAGTTTCAATCCTTCTGTGAGATATCCGGGATAAAGAGACACTTAACGGCTCCATACTCTCCTCAACAAAACGGAGTTGTTGAGAGGAGAAACAGAACTCTCTTAGAGATGACAAGAAGTATTCTGAAGCATATGCATATACCAAACTACTTGTGGGGTGAAGCAGTAAGACATGCCACGTACCTTATAAACAGAGTAGCAACAAGAGTTTTAGTTGCACAGACACCATACAAAGCCTTTAAGAAGAAGAAACCTAACGTGGAGCATCTACGTGTGTTTGGGTGTATCAGTTATGCCAAAATAGAAACTCAACATCTAAAGAAGTTAGATGACAAATCAAGAATACTAGTGCACCTCGGAACTGAGCCAGGATCAAAAGCCTATAGGTTACTTGATCCAGCAAGTCGGAGAATAATAGTAAGCAGGGACATTGTCTTTGATGAGAGCAAAAGTTGGAAGCGGAGCAACTTTGAAAAGGAAGTTACGGATGAACCAGGAATGTTTAAACTTGGTTTTGGCGAGTATGGGAATAATGGCTTAAGAGAAACAGAGGATAGAAGAGAAACAGAGGAGAACAGAGAGAGAGTTAACGAGGGCGTTAACAAAGAAACGGATAACGATGAGGTCACCGTATACAATGGAGACTTACTTCATGAAGAAGAGAAAGATCAGAACCAAACAGTTTTGAGAAGGTCAATAAGAGCAAGACATAAACCGAGTTACTTGGAGGATTACATATTGATGGTTGAACTCGCGATTGAATTAGAGAATGAGGTTCTTCAGATGTTGATAAATGAAGAACCATGGGATTTCAATGAGGCAAAAGAGGAGAAAGTATGGAGAGAGGCATGTAAAGAAGAAATATCATCGATTGTTAAGAACAAAACATGGGATTTGGTAGATCTTCCTGCTGGAGCTAAAGCGATCGGGTTGAAGTGGGTCTTTAAGATAAAACGAAACTCTGACGGAAGTTTAAACAAACATAAATCAAGACTTGTGGCAAAGGGTTACGTACAAAAGTTCGGCGTAGACTTCGAAGAAGTATTCGCTCCAGTTGCACGCATAAAAACAATCAGGTTTCTCATCGCTTTAGCAGCCTCAAACGGTTGGGAGATACATCACTTGGATGTAAAAACTGCTTTTTTTCATGGTGAATTAAAAGAAGATGTTTATGTTACTCAACCAGAGGGATTTGTGATAAAGGGAAGTGAAGAGAAAGTATACAAATTGAAGAAGGCACTTTATGGATTAAGAAGGCACTTTATGGATTAAGACACGCACCACGAGCTTGGAATGAGAAGCTAAACAAAGTTCTTGGAGATTTGAAGTTTGTAAAGTGCTCAAAGGAACCTTCTCTGTATCGAAAACAGGAGGAGGAACATATTCTTCTAGTAGCTGTTTACGTGGATGATCTCCTTGTTACGGGTTCAAGTCTGGAGATGATAATTGAATTCAAAAGGGGAATGTCAGCAAATTTCGAGATGAGTGACCTTGGAAAGCTTACTTATTATCTTGTTATTGAGGTGTATCAACATGAAGATGGGATCACACTTAAACAAGAAAGATATGCGAGAAAGATACTAGAAGAAACGGGGATGAAAGATTGCAACGCTGTTCACGCTCCTATGGATTTGGGTCTAAAGCTCTCCAAGGGACAAGGAGAAAGAAGAATAGATGAGACAGAATATAGAAGAAATATCGGATGTCTTCGATATTTACTTCATACACGACCTGACCTTGCATATTGTGTTGGAGTACTCAGTAGGTATTGATGCGGAGTCAGGTTTTACCAAACTCCTAGACCTCTGCAAGTGCACAGATCGCGGAAGTATGGGTATCGAACACAAGGACTGGCTATTGAGTACACTTTGTAACTATGGATTTTGGATCAAGCTAAAACAAAAGTATGATTGAGGTTGTAATGGTGAACCGAACTAGCAAGTATAACGAGGTTGTAAGCAATAAAGGAAAAGCGCTAGGTCATAGGGGCTATCGCAGAGAAGCAAGCAATGATCAATGAAACAATGATAGATTAATTGATTAGGGATATTGGGATATTAAGAACCATCTAGAACACAGATCACGAATATAAAACCATTCCACTTTCGAGGCTCCGGCTCCTTTGCTAATCTACCTAGTCGCTAAACTTTTGGTATGTCCCTAGGTGATTAGATCAAGCATTAGAATGAATAGGTTCTGATACAGTTCACTAGATATAGATAGATCAACTTTCGCAGTCTAAGAAACCTAGCTTGTCAAAGAATATGTCCGGCGAATGATACAGCACTGTCGAGGCTCAAATCAACCTAAGATCGGATTACTAGATGCGCGGTAAAGCAATCAGCATTAGTTAAGTGCACAAGACGAGACAAAGACTCTAATATAATCCCTAGCTAATCATTGAAATCAAAGATCATGCAAGCAACTCATTGAATAGTAACCCTAGCAACCTAACTAGTGGATTACTCAGACATGATCAAAGCAAACACACATAGAGATGAAGAAAACATGATTGCAATAAAACTTAGAGTAGGAAATCGAAATACAAGGGCGGCTCTCTTTCTCAAGAGGCTAAAAATCCATATATATAGTGCTAGGTCTTTCTAGAGGCGGCTAGGGTTAAGCCGGGCTTGAAAACATAAGTTTGGGCTTCAAAAAGGGCTTCGGGTCGACCGCGGCGTTGGGACGGTCGTGCGGGACGATCGGCCGGACAATCGGGTCGTGGCCGAGTCGGAACGGTCGGGGTCGGACGGATTCACGGTCGGTCGGCGTGGTCGAGCGGATGATTTGGCCGATGAAATTCTCGGCCGGACGCGGGACGTTCTTTCCCGGCTCGGACGGATGCATCGGCCGGTACGCGAACGAGTTGCGCGGCCGCGAGGCTTTTCCCGGCTCGCGCGCTTTGGTCGTGCGCGGTGGCGTGGCGTGTGGCTGGCCGACCGCGGGCAGTTTCCCGGGTCGTGATGCGTGATCGGCCGAGTGGTTTGGACTTTGGCCGAGACTTCAGTCGGACGGACGAGTTTGGCCGAGCGCGGAACATTCGTTCCTCGGCCAGCCGGACTGCGCGGTTGGGCGCTGTTCTCTCGATAGAGCCGTCTGGACAGTCTTCACTCTTTTGGTATAACTCCTTTTCTACTCATCCAAATGAGGCCATTCCAGTTGCGTTGGAAAGTTAACTCAATCAGAGCACGCAGGGAACTGGTCTTGATGAAATCCATTGAGTAGATCTTTTTCTGGGCCCTCTTAAAGTTGGTGCTTGTGCATGGAGCTGCTTGAAGTGCAAATCCTATGGTTTTGCTCCAAAATGCATCATTTCACCTGTTTAGACTCTAGACACTATAAACACAGTAAAACTACCTTTTTAGATAGAAAACCTGCCAAAAACCATTAGAAAACAATGCTAAAACAGTATAAAAAGTGGGTAAATTAGAGGTATATCAACTCCCCCAGACTTAGATCTTTGCTTGTCCTCAAGCAAAAAGAATCTAAATCCGTGAAAGAGGTTTGAAAACGTGGAAGCTCCCTTGCTCTTTTGAATATCCTGTGAAAGGTTCCTTTCCTGTATTCCACTATGAACATAGACAACATAAGGTTAGCTTCACATACACCCTGCAAGTTTAGCGAACAATACCAACCCAACTAGTCTCATCCAGCAATCCAAACTCTCTATTGCTAACCTCTTGCATAAATTTAAAGCGTGAATTCTTTATCAAGGGGACATCGATCAATTGAACTTGTTCTTACCCACTTGATCCTCTCCAAGATTGCCTCTTTAAGTGCAATGAGTTCTTTTCCTCTCTCTTTCTCACATCAGAACTTTGAAAGGTCAATTTCTCCCTACTTTTCTAGGGTATCATTTTATTTTTTCTATTGACCCTTCTTTCAACCACAGGATAAGTCTTTAGCTTGTTCCTTGTTTGACTAAGGTATTCCATAAGACATGAAGGTACAGACATATGCATTCCTCATGCTTACTTGTTGTCCTTGTGCTCTTTGAGCTTTTTCTCATAACATTACTTACCATTTGGGATGGGAGAGAGAGGAGAACTCTTTAAAGATTAGACAAATCTTATTGAAAATCAAGCAAGGAACTGTCGACATGTATGCCAACCCCCTTGACAAGAGTAATTAAGATTGATTAAGTGTGAGGTTAACTCTAGATTGCTTGGTTACCTTAGAAATTTTGCTGAGCTAGCATGTCGATCCACTGTAAGAGCTTCTGTTAGGCTTGTGCCTTTAGCTGGTTTCTGCTCTAGGGTCATGGATTGTTAGCATAACACTCTCAATTCTCAAAGCAAGTTCATAACTTCCGGACTGGTTTTTGACTCAATAAAACTTTTTGAAAAACATGAAACAAAGTGAATAAAACATAAGAAAAGAAAGAAAAATGCATTAGTAACACAATAAAACTCCCCCCAGACTTAACTTGCACCGTCCCGGTGAAAGCAAATCACATTAAGGTGAGAGGTAATATTCAAAGTAAAAGAAAAATAAAGAAAAATTCATTAAAATAAGATAGGGATAGAAAATGGAGATTTGTAAGTGTCCATTGCACTAAGTACCACTTGAGATGACTATGTGTGGCAGTGAGAAGAACTCTCTTCCTCATCTATGGGGTCATCGCCTTCTGAACCAAGCTCTGAGTCTAGTGAGAACTCACCAAGGTCAGGCTCATATGGCTCTCTAGCGGTGGAAGAAGGGCGAAAGAGTCTCTCCGGTGCAATGTGGCGAACTACGCGGACTAGGCGCGAGATGAAGCGAGATTGGCATTCCACTATCTTCTCCAGCTTGTTAACACGGTCTAGAGCTTGGTGCGCAGCCATGCCAGTAGTGAGAACATGGCGTTCTTGGAGGCGGCGTTGAGTCTTGACTGCATGCTGAAGTGTGCGATAGGTGAGCATGGGGAATGATGGTTTCTCACTTGATGGAACATAGAACTCTTCCTCATTGGGCTGGAAAGTGACAACTCCTGAGCGTAGGCTTGGGATGTCTCATGTGGCAGCAAGACAAGGGAAGTGTTGGCTGGACCAATTGGAAACTCATAGCAAAACCGAGTTGGGTCTTTAGTCCAACGGTTTAGGAAGTGGATGTGCTGAAGAGCATGGAGATCCAAAGGGGTTGGCTTGGGTAGTGGCTCATAGTTGGGAATGTCAATCCCCACATGCAGTACTATGGCCGTGATAAGCCTCCCAAAACGAACACAAAGCTTCTTGTTGCCTTCCAAGTCTTTAGCTAGCTTCCTCACATTGATGAATGTCTTGGCAAGTAAAAGTCCAAGGTTGGCCTTGTACTCATGCTTGATGAATGGTGTGGTGAGGATGTAGAACTCATCAGTTGTGACCTTGTTGGCTTCTTGTTTGCATTGGAAAGTGGTGGAGATGAGGCGGTGCACATAGCGAATGGCTGGATGAGTGATTCTAGACACCTTTGACCTTGAAGGCAAGAATGGTTCATTGGCAAAGTGTGTCCAATCAGCAAAGGCAGCTTGTTTCCTCTTTGAGTTCTCCTTGAAGTCATGTGCTGTCTCATTGGGAAGTCCAAAGAGTTGGCATAGAGCTGAGATGGATATGCGCCCATTGGCATCGCCTATCTTGAAGAGTAGGAGTCCATCACCAGCTGGTTGGTCTCCATTGTGGTTGGGAAAGGCAAGAGCTACTGTAGAGAGGAACTCCTTGGTGAGTTGTGAGTACTCACTACATTCTAGCTTGAAGAGCTTGCTCAAGCCTAGCTTCCTTATGTACCATGTGACATCATCTCTTATCTTGAGAAGATCAAGGGTTTGGGTGTCCATCTTCACACATGGCTCGATGTTCACCTTCTCCATTGCCTTCTTACACTTTCTTGGGTCTTGATTTTGTTCTCCAACAAAGGTTACAAGTGCCCAATCATCTTCTCCTCTTCTTGGACTCTCCACATGTTCTTGATTGCATCAATGGAATGTGGTGAAGTTGGTATTGCTGCTCTTGCATTGGAGCTACTACTCCCTAGCTTGATTTGCTTCTTTGGTGGTTCCATGAATGGGTTCTTCTTCTTCTTCATACTCTCATTTCCTTTTGTCTTTGCCATTGTGTACCTACAAGAGCAAATTCTTGGGAAGAAATATGAGTTTGTGATTAATGCAAAAGAAGAATAAGCTAATTGAGTTGCAATAATGATATGGAATAAAGGAACAACTCAAGGCTTAATCATGAATCAAAGAGACAAAATAGAAATTTCACTTTTTCAAAATTAATTTTCGGATTTTACTGTTCATCCCAAGATTATGGTGCTTAAAATCAAAATTTTCAGCAAATCAAGAGAAATTGAGTTTCTAATCCAAGTAATCACTAGATAAACTAATGAATTGAAGTATGCCCAAGCAATTTCACCTTTGAATAAGGGGTTTGGAATGCCCAATAAGTTTTGTGAAAAACTATTCAATTGTGAAATTAAACTTCAAATTAACTCTAAACCACCTAGGTTCCACCTAGCAAAGTTCATTACAAGACTATAAGGATGCTAATTTCAAGTCTAGACAAGAGTTTAGACCAAACATGAAACTTATTGAAGATTTTCGATCTTGCATAAACATAGGATTAGAGTTAGAAGACATACCTTGTGTGTTGAAAAGTGAATAAGGTTGCAAGAGCAAGTAAATTCCAATTTAGAGTTATGAACAGTAAAAGTTTTGAAATCAAAACTCTTAGAGTTCCTCTAATGGAGTTTAGGGTTTTGGAGAAGAAAGAGAGGTTCTTGTGGTTTTCAAGGGAAAGGTGAAGTAAATAAGATCTAAATCCTATCAATTTTCCTTTTCAAATTCGAATTTTGATTGAAAACCGGTTTAAGTTGGTTTAGATTGGTTAAAACCGGTTTGAATTAATGAAAAGGGGACTTACCTTGGCCTAGAAAAGTTTTGGGCCGATGGCCGATGGATTTTGTCGCGGTCGAGCGATTTGGTCGGCCAAATTTGTTTTGGCGAGAGATTTCGGCCGAGGCCGAGTTGTTTCCCGGATCGACCGGCACGGTCGGTCCGTTCCGATACAAAATCGGCCGATCGCGGCCTTTTCTTCCCGGTTCGTGCGTGCGCGCGAACGTTTTGTCGCGCGATGATCAATCCGGCCGAGCACGCTATTCCTTCCCGGCTCGACCGTACGGTCGGCCAGATTGGAAATTGCTCGGCCAAAATTTCTTTTGCGCGTCCGCGGCCAATGTTTTGGCGCGGATTGTGTTTTCACACCTTTTTCTCCTTCTATCCTATCTTAAAACAAAGAAAACACAAAAGCAAAACAAAAACTAAGAAAATTAAAGAAAGAAAAGTAAAAGTACCTCATGGGTTGCCTCCCATGCAGCGCTTGTTTTAAGTCTTTAGCTTGACTGTAAGGCTTGGCGCTCAGGAGAAGATGAGACAAGAGGCATCTTGATCCTCCAAGTCTTTTCTCCTTGCAATGAGTATCTGGTGGGTGATTCACAGCTGGATAGACAATCTCTCCATGAATGTCCCTTGGCACTACTGCCTTAGGAAAAAGCTTTAGAGTTCTTGTCACTTCTCCTTGAATCCTTCTAGATTCTCATCAATAAGCTCCTTTGGGAATAGAAGCTTCATGTTGCGGCCAGACCTAGGTTTTCTAACCTTCCTTCTTGGCTTGGCCTCATCTTCAATCTTGGTTGATCCCTTGGGCGGTTTTGGTGTAGGGGCCTTAGTCTTACTCCTTGCTTGTTTGGCAAGCTGCTTGGGCTTAGGAATGGGATCTTCCTTGATTGTTTCTTCAGTTTCTCCTTCTTGGGGTGGCTTCAAAGTAGCTTTCTCCTCTTGGACCATGTCAACAAAAGAGTTCTTTGTTGAACACATAGGGAAGAACATACCCTTGTTCACCTTGTTGAAAGAGATTCTTTGATTGGGGAAATCAAATATGGCACCCACAGTAGACAGGAAAGGGGTTCCAAATATGAGAGGTCTATGGCTACTCTCTCTCATTTCCACAATCTGGAAATCAGTAGGGATAGAGCAATTTCCAATCTGCACCATCACATTAGGCACAAAGCCATAGGGGTTTGTGAGAATGAATCAGCATAGTTGATGGAGATGGATGATGGCTCTATCTTGGTGAGGCCTATCTTGTCAGCTATCCTCTTAGACATGATGTTCACATTGGCTCCTGTGTCACACAAAGATTGCTCAAGAATGTTACCTTTGATGATACAAGGCACAACAAACTTTCCTGAGTTATCTGTCTTGGGGATAATCTTTGGGAAGAGTCTTCTCTTTCTAGCTCGATTGGACTCTCTCTCTGGGTAATTCTCTTCAGGCCAAATCATGCAATCAACAGTAGGTTTTGAAAGCATCCATTCTGGAACTTGGTCTTCAAATCTTTCTTCTATGGCGGCTGAGTTGCAAAAGGACTTCTTGGATTCAGCTTCCTGTCTCTTAACAGCTTCCATAGTTTGAGTGACTTGAGTCTCTAGTTTCTTCACATGAGTGGCAACAGCATCATACTTGGTGTTGAGATTGCTGAACAAAGTGTCCATCTTCTCATACATCTCTTTAGTGTTTCTCTTCTGGCCATCCATGATCTGTTGGAGGATTCCTTCAAATCTCCCACCTTGTTGGTTTGGAGGAGCTTGATTTGGTGAAGAAGCATATGGCTCCTTGGGCGGATATGATGATCTCTGCTCATATCCTTGCCTTGGCTGAAATTGACTTCCTTGAGATTGGTAAGGAGGTCTTTGTTGTTGTGGATACCTTGGAGGATACACTTGGTCTTGAGGATTCTCCACATTGGGGTTTCTATAAGACATGTTGGGGTTTGGGCGATAGCTTGGATTGTATCCCTTGTTCCCATAGTTTCCAATGTAGTTCACATCTTCTTCATTGGCTTCATTAGAGAAATCTCCCATGCATTCTCTTGATGAATCTTCATTAGCATCACTCATCCCTTCTATTGCATTGATATGCTTGAGCTGTCCCTTAAGAACTTGAGCCATCATGTTCTTGAGTTCAGTCATTTGAAAAGAATCAGGGGAGCTAGTAGTGGTGCGGCTTGAGCGGTCATAATCAGGACAGTTGTTACAATCACTAGCTGCAAGATTCTCAATAAGAACCTTAGCTTCATCAACAGTCTTGGTCATGAAGTTTCCATTGCTTGCTGTATCCAATGAAAGCTTGTACTTGTGGTCAATGCCACGATAGAAGATGTTCCATAGGTTTCCCTCATTGAAACCATGATTAGGGCAGTCCCTAATGTACTCCTTGAATCGATCTAGCGCCTCATAGAAAGATTCATTGTTGCTTGGCGAAAGTGGAGATCTTGTTTCTCACAGAAATTGATCTCTGTTTGGTGTAGAAGTGGTTGATGAATGCAGCCTTGTACTCATCCCAAGTGGTGATGGAGTGAGCTGGCAGAGACTTCAACCATCTTGAAGCTTTGTCGCCAAGAGAGAATGAAAAGAGCTTGCACTTAAGGTAGTCAGCAGAGACTCCATTGGATCTTGTAGTGCTGCAAATTTCTTCAAAGTTTTCTATGTGATCAAGAGGGTGCTCAGCTGGAAGTCCATTGAATTGGTTCTGTCTAACCAATGCAATGATCTGAGGCTTGATCTCATAGTCATTCCTTGCAGGAAGGTGGTGGATGGATAGGGTTTCTATCCATGAAGAAAGCATCGGCAGAGTCATAGTCTCCGATTGTAGGTGCTCCAGCTTGGGGTTGTGCGTTCACATCTCCAGCAGGGTCTTGTGGATTAGGAGGAGGAGGAGGTGGATCTCTTCCTTCTTCTTGAGCGCGCGCCACTTCAGCGGCGTGAGCGCGAGCTGCTTCGTCGGCCATCTCTTGGGCTTTTGCTTCCTAAGTTGCTTCTCAAGCTTGTCTATCTCTGGATGTTCAACTAGGTTGTCCTTGTTGGACCTCCTAGTCATGCACCTGAAAAGAGTCTTGGAAACAAGTTAAATCAAAAGGGAAAAACAAAAACAAAAGTAAAAATCAAAGAAAAGGAAATCAAAAACTGAAAATTCAAAAGCAAAAGAAAAGTAAAACAGGAAAAGGTTCTAGACTAGATCCTAGTCGAGTTCCAAAGGTACTGCTGCAGTCCCCGGCAACGGCGCCAAAAACTTGATGCGGAGTCAGGTTTTACCAAACTCCTAGACCTCTGCAAGTGCACAGATCGCGGAAGTATGGGTATCGAACACAAGGACTGGCTATTGAGTACACTTTGTAACTATGGATTTTGGATCAAGCTAAAACAAAAGTATGATTGAGGTTGTAATGGTGAACCGAACTAGCAAGTATAACGAGGTTGTAAGCAATAAAGGAAAAGCGCTAGGTCATAGGGGCTATCGCAGAGAAGCAAGCAATGATCAATGAAACAATGATAGATTAATTGATTAGGGATATTGGGATATTAAGAACCATCTAGAACACAGATCACGAATATAAAACCATTCCACTTTCGAGGCTCCGGCTCCTTTGCTAATCTACCTAGTCGCTAAACTTTTGGTATGTCCCTAGGTGATTAGATCAAGCATTAGAATGAATAGGTTCTGATACAGTTCACTAGATATAGATAGATCAACTTTCGCAGTCTAAGAAACCTAGCTTGTCAAAGAATATGTCCGGCGAATGATACAGCACTGTCGAGGCTCAAATCAACCTAAGATCGGATTACTAGATGCGCGGTAAAGCAATCAGCATTAGTTAAGTGCACAAGACGAGACAAAGACTCTAATATAATCCCTAGCTAATCATTGAAATCAAAGATCATGCAAGCAACTCATTGAATAGTAACCCTAGCAACCTAACTAGTGGATTACTCAGACATGATCAAAGCAAACACACATAGAGATGAAGAAAACATGATTGCAATAAAACTTAGAGTAGGAAATCGAAATACAGGGCGGCTCTCTTTCTCAAGAGGCTAAAAATCCATATATATAGTGCTAGGTCTTTCTAGAGGCGGCTAGGGTTAAGCCGGGCTTGAAAACATAAGTTTGGGCTTCAAAAAGGGCTTCGGGTCGACCGCGGCGTTGGGACGGTCGTGCGGGACGATCGGCCGGACAATCGGGTCGTGGCCGAGTCGGAACGGTCGGGGTCGGACGGATTCACGGTCGGCCGGCGTGGTCGAGCGGATAGATTTGGCCGATGAAATTCTCGGCCGGACGCGGGACGTTCTCCCGGCTCGGACGGAGCGTCGGCCGGTACGCGAACGGTTGCGCGGCCGCGAGGCTTACTTTCCCGGCTCGCGCGCTTTGGTCGTGCGCGGTTGGCGTGGCGGTGTGGCGTGGCCGACCGCGGGCTTGAGTTTCCCGGGTCGTGATGCGTGATCGGCCGAGTGGTTTTGGACTTTGGCCGAGACTTCAGTCGGACGGACGACTTTGGCCGAGCGCGGAACATTCGTTCCTCGGCCAGCCGGACTGCGCGGTTGGGCGCTGTTCTCTCGATAGAGCCGTCTGGACAGTCTCACTCTTTTGGTATAACTCCTTTTCTACTCATCCAAATGAGGCCATTCCAATTGCGTTGGAAAGTTAACTCAATCAGAGCACGCAGGGAACTGGTCTTGATGAAATCCATTGAGTAGATCTTTTTCTGGGCCCTCTTAAAGTTGGTGCTTGTGCATGGAGCTGCTTGAAGTGCAAATCCTATGGTTTTGCTCCAAAATGCATCATTTCACCTGTTTAGACTCTAGACACTATAAACACAGTAAAACTACCTTTTTAGATAGAAAACCTGCCAAAAACCATTAGAAAACAATGCTAAAACAGTATAAAAAGTGGGTAAATTAGAGGTATATCAGGTATATGCACGAACCAAAAGAATCACATGGAGCAGCGTTAAAACAGATATTAAGATACCTACAAGGAACTCTAGGGCTTGGTCTTATATTTCATCGAGCAAGCAAGGCAGAGCTGGTCGGATACAGCGACAGCAGCCATAACGTTGATGCAGATGATGGAAGAAGTACTACTGGTCATGTCTTTTACCTTAACGATTGCCCGATTACCTGGGGCTCTCAAAAGCAAGAAACCGTAGCATTATCCTCTTGTGAAGCTGAATTCATGGCCGCTACAGAAGCAGCTAAGCAGGCGATTTGGCTTCAAGAACTTCTTGGAGAAGTCATTGGAAAGCCATGTAAGAAAGTTACTATTCGGATTGATAATAAGTCCGCAATAGCTCTTACAAAGAATCCCGTGTTTCATGGACGAAGCAAACATATTCACCGAAGGTATCACTTTATAAGAGAATGTGTTGAGAACGAAAAGGTGGAGGTCGAGCATGTTGCTGGAAGTGTTCAAAGGGCTGACATTTTAACCAAAGTCTTGGGAAGGATCAAGTTCAAAGAGATGAGGGATCTTATTGGAGTTAAAAATGTTTCAACAAAAGATTTCAAGCTTAAAGGGGAGAATGTTGACTTAAGCTTGAGTCATAAGGTTTTTGAGATTAGGAAAAGAATCATATTTAGGAGTTATCTAAATATGTAAGTTATCCTTTTGTGAAAAGGAAATAGTTTGTAGTTCTCTCTATATAAGAAGATGCCAAGGTGTGGCATAACTTGTGAGTTTGAGAGAAAGAGATTGAGAGCTTAAGTTTTGAGTTATTTTCTTAAGCAATAAAGAGAGTTATACTTTATCAATCTTGTGTTCTTAAGTTTATTGGATTCTATAGAATCTGGGTCCAACAATTGTCCCCAGCCCTTTTAAGTGAGTTTCGAACTTAAAACGGGCGGTTTGATTTTGAATTTCAAAAATTCAAACCTTTGCTGAGCTAACTCGAATTCCTTGATTCGAGGTATATTCGAGCTTGGTTTGAATGGGGTAAAAGATCGTGGGGATCTCGTCGTTGGGAACCGCTTGGAGAATTAATTTTTTATTTTTTTTACTTCGTGGCGAAGGTAAGATCTGGCCGTTGAACGGCCGAGATTACGAGCAAATCTTATAAACTCACTGTAATCTCGCGAACCGAGCTCCTCGAGAACATATATTGCGTGTTACCAAGATTCGAAATGATTACGTTTTTTCTATGCGGATCACCTTCCTAGTCAGGATGGTGAACTTGGAATCAGACTGTTCAAAGCCAGACTTCATCGCCGCAGACAACTTACCGAAGCCATCTTCAAACAGAACCTTCATCTTCTCCTCAAAGCGACTGAAGCCATCTTCAGCAGAGGATACGCTCTCAGGACACTGCCTCTTCTACATTTCATCTCCAGGGGCAGAGGCTCTTTTCCTCTTCGCAGACTCCGGGGGTATAGGACTCTTCACCAGAACACCTTGAGGATTCCAGTCCGCCGGCTTCCACCTCCACCGGCCCAGGTCTCCATACTTGTAGAGCCTCAACAAACCCATCCAGGACATACCCGGACTTCCATAGCTCTGCTTCTTTGACGGCTTCGATCAGGTTCTTGAAAGCTACACGCCCCCACGGATAATTCTCAAACTCCTCTTCATCCATCACTAATCTGGCCAGGTTGACAGGAGTGTGCGAGGTGTTTTTCCGAGCAGCAATGAAGCCAGTGTAGATGGCCAAGTAACCAAGCCTAAGTTTGTCCTCACTCGGCCAGTCTGTTGCCCATTCGCATGCACGAATGATCTCCACTTGACTCGGACCAAGCTCAACATCTACTCCGAGCTTCTCCCAGAATGCTCTCATCTCTAGAGTAACCTTGCATTGGGGTCATCAATATCTTCCACATAGTCGCAGTTGAGGCCGGTGAGATGCTCAAACTCATGGAGGGAAAATCTAATTGGCTATCCGCAACCGCAACCCAGATCTCATACTTCTTCTTGCACTCTAACTGATATGAGAGCATCGTGTGGACCAACTTCGAAGACCACGCGAAGTCGAGGTCGTGAAACTTGCAGAAGACACCAACTCGCGAGTCGCATAGTGTTTCCCACTCGGCATCACTCAGTAGTTTTTTCACGGCAGCAAATAGCTTTTTGTCGTTGCTGCCGTAGGAGATGCTCTTTTGGGCTTCCGGTTCAGCCCCTCTTGTGTATAACCTCCTTGGAAAGGTAGGCTTCTTCATTCTGCAACGAACATAAAAGGAAAATCAAAGAAGGCAAAAACGAAGGCAAAAACGAAGGCCTACTACGAAGGTCTACTACGAAGGTCTACTACGAAGGTCTACTCTAAACCCTAAACGAAATCTACCGAATCACGAAGAAGAAAGACATATATGAGTTGTAGAGGTTATGTTATAGATTGTTGTACCTCTCGACGACGACGACAGTTCTAAGCGCTTATCGCAAAGCACCAGGAACGATATCTTGGACGAGATCTAACTACAAAAACGACACATGAATTCGGCGGTGCGAGGTTACTACCGGGAAATGGGATCGATGTGGAGCGCTCCGATTCTGTTAGACAACGGCGACGAGTTCACCAGACGGCGGACCAAATATGAACAATAAAACGGTTAGATGACTGAGCGGAGATAGATTAACGACACTAGGGGTATAGGGCGAGGTATAGGGCGGAGATATTACCGGCGTAATCAAACAGAGGCGGAGCAAACGGCGTCGGAAACGGAATAGCGGGTCGGAAAAGGAATAGCGGCGGAGCAAACGGCGTCGGACACGGAAATCGCCTGAAATCGCCTCTGGAGAGCGCCGACTCGCAATGTTCTAACAAAACCTAGAAATTAACTGCTCAGGGTTAAAACCGCTTTATATACGTCGGTTCGATTAACTGGTTTCGTTATATCGGTTTGAACCAAGAAATTAGCCGGTTATTTCAATTAATATCGGTTCAGCCGTTCAATTTACGGTTCTACGCAAACAATTGAGTCGGTTATTTCCGGCTTAGGTATACCGTTACGGTCTACCACGAAATTACCGAAACGTCGTTTCAATCTCAGCCGTCGCTTTGAAACTTCGGGATTCCCGCTAGGTTAAAACGGTTGGTAGACCTCCACTTCGGTCTACGCGATCCGTCTACTTGTTAGGTCTACTTTACCCTAAACCCTAAATCGAATAATTTATATACAATTTTGCAACGATTTGCTTGCCATATTGTCAATTTACAGTGTATATCACAAATAAACAAACATTGAATCGTAAAACCAACCAAAAACAATTCTTCATCTAAAATTTTTCAAAACCCTACAACTCTCCCCATTAACTCCTAAACAATCTACTCAAACTCTTATCCTTATGAACTATTTACATATGATATTTATAGATTCATGATTTCTTATGAAATTTAATTTTTAATAGATGTGAAATGTCTATTATTTCGTTATTTATGAAACAAATATTTCAAATTATTTTTTACAATTTTCTTAATTTAAATTTAAGATTTAATTATTTAGTAGACTTACTTGGTAGACCTCTCATGGTTTTTATAGGCTTTTAACCTAATTTTTGTTTTTTATAGTTCAATTGGTTCAAATCTATGAAATTATATTTTATATAGATGCAAGTTGTCTGTATTGTATTTATGTATAAATAATTTTCATCAAAATATTTTTTTTTCAATTTTTATAATTAAAATTAAATTTTAATGACATAGTAGACTTACTCGGTAGACCTCACACAATTTTATAGATATTAACCTATATGTCTTTGCTTATCTATAAATCATTCATTTGTATGCATTCATATTTTTTGTATATGATAATGTCTATATTAGAATTATTCATACTTGTGTTTGTATAAAAATATTTTTTATTTAATTGTTAATTAAAATTTAAGATGTTATTACGAGGTAGACCTCTAACATTGTCTACCAGGTAGATCTACTTAGTAGATCTACATGCTCCGGAGGTTATAATCGTAATCGAGGCATGCGTTTTTTTGTTTGGTCATGAGGGCTTGTGGGGTAATTTTACTACCCAAAGAGGTTAGTTTTGCATTTGATTCAAATTGTGGTCTAGTTGACTAGAAAAAATCAAATTGTGGTCTAGAATTGGTAATTTGCACTTCTTTGTTCTTAGTTTTTCATTCATCCTTTTGCATAGAAAAACAAAAAAATCATAAAATTTTCAAAAAATCCAAAAATATTTTCATCTTTTTGCATTCATATTTGTTAGACTTGTTTAGGATTGCATCTTTCACTTGCATTGTTGATTTGACTTTGAAAACTTGTCCATCTTTGCGATTTCTTGAGTGCCCTGTTTTTAGATTCTTTTGTGCATTAGGGTGAGATTGATTGAGCAGCAAGAACCATGTTTATCTTGATCATATCACTGCATGCACATCTCATTCAACCATTGCTGTGATTTGATGCATTTCCCTATCTATTTGAACCATAACTTGATCTTTAATTACCAATGCTTGCATTTGATTTCAACTCATGGCTACCACATACATATCTGGACATTCTTTACCTATTTTCATATCCCTTTGCTTGTCCAGATAGCTGATCTCTATCTTTGAGACAGTTACCACACCTTAAACCTAAGCCTTTTCATTTCAAACCCCATATTATCTCTTGTGCGATTGTGAGAACCTTTCTTGGCTTTGCTTAGCATAAGGTGTTGTGTTTAAACCGGCAGGGGCAGTAGTTCTAGTTGTCTAGTTCTCTTGGGATTGTTTTCAGGCTAAGTTTGGGGGTGCCAACTCGAGCTCGATCGAGTTGGGTGTAAAAACCAGAAAAGTGGTAAAAGTTGGGAAAAACCAAAGGAAAAAGAGTTTAGTTAAGTCCAGGGAGTTGGCAGTGTTAAAAAGGGTCTAGTAAAGGTTTGGGAAGTTAAAAAAGGAAGTAAAAAGGGTTCTAAGTAGAATGAAAAGAAGGCAAAGCCTCAAGTGTCAAAAAGGAAAGAAAAGTTCCCTAAGTGTTTAGAAAATCCCAAACCGCTAGATGTTACCTCAAGAAGCCTCTCCCTAGGAAGTTCTTAAAAGAAAAGTGAGCAAAGCTCCTCAGTTTCAAAGGCGAAATGCCAAAAAGGGTAGTTAGGATTTTGTTCTAAAAAGCTCTAAGTGTTGAACTCGATCGAGTTAGGATTAGGCGGCTCGAGCTGCTGTTCTTGCATCATCTTTGGTTCTAACACTTAGCCTTCTGCCAAAGCAAAGCCACTTTCTTGAGAGATCCCTGTTACTAAACCACCATACAAAAGAGACCCTCTTTGTCTCTTAACCCATAAACCCTTGAAACCAAATGAGTTGATTGATCTTGCATGTTTTTGGTTCACTGTTTTTGCTTAATGAATGTTAAAGGGATTTGCTGATTTGAATGCATTGTTTGAGTGACTGTGAAGTGGGATTGATGTTGATAAGCATGGTTAAATCTTAATGAATATCTCTCACCTTGTTGCATTCTAGAATCTCTAAGTTGGACATTTAGCAAATCGCTTTTGAGGACATGTTTTTAAGTGTTGAATCAACTTGTTTTCAAACCTCATCTCTTTCTTGTTCTATTTGTTTGCTTGAGGGCAAGCAAAGTTCAAGTTTGGGGGTGTTGATGTACTTGCATTTTACATAGTTTTAGTACATCTTTTATGCATCTTTTGCATAGTTTTAGCATCCATTTGCATCATATCTTGTTCCTTTTCTCTTCTTATGCATTCATGTAGTTTTAGGTTGCATTTGCATACATATGCATGTTTGGTCCTTTGAAATAGGTCTTTTGGAGCATTCTGGAGCATATGGGACGTGAGGAGCATGGAGGGACTTGGTGCATGGACGCAGCTCAACTGGATACGCAAAGGAAGAAGGAGAAGCCATCTTGAAGACCAGCTCGACCACTACTCGACCAACCGGTCGAGTTCCTCAACTCGACCGGCCAAGCTTCAACTCGATCGAGCTGAGAAGTCAAAGTCAAACCCGAAAAATGTTGCTTCCCCCTTGACTTTCCTTTGACCCTAAACCTAATCCTCTTGTATTTAAAGGCTAAAAGCCACGAAAAAACCACCAAGCTTTAGATTACTTTTGTTTTAGCTTTCTTTAATTTATTGTCTTTTACTTTTTAGAGCTCTAATCCCATCTTTGTGTTCTTGAAGCTCTTGCTTCTTGAATCCTAGATCCTGGATAATCTTCTTGTATTTGCACTTGCTTATTTCAATAAAAGTTGTTTATTTCATCTCCTCTTTCTTATGATGTCTCTTCATTGCATTTGCTTGTGTTTACATTCATGTGTAGTGAGTAGTTACCCATTAGGGTTTGAGATGGGATAGATTAGAGGTTTCATATGCTTAATCCTTCTTGCTTATGGTCTTAATCTAGATTCTCTCTCTTTTGGATAGATCTTAAGGCTACATGACCACTACCCCTGGCTTGTAAGTCCTTAGGCGATTCTCCACACGGAAGTGATGGCAAATCGCTGGAAAAGATCCACTAAGAGCTCCAATATCTCTTGCTCTAGAAATGAGGTCTAAGGGGTTGGATGGATTAGTTTGGGCAATGATCCTATGGCCTCCAAGGTTTGATTCTCACTGGCTAACCCCCTGTTTCTGAGATCATTCCTTGGTTGATAGCCTCACCTTGGGAAAGGGTTGCTAGGCATTGAGAAGCCCAATATCAAGAGAAGCCTTGATACAAGGAGTTTTAAGAGCTAGATTGATTAAGTGTAGATTCCTGATTGCAAAACCCTGTCTTGAACCCTAATTCTCTCTTAGCTTGTTAAAGTCGCTCCTTTATTGCTTTTTACTTCAACTCGACCCTAAACTCGATCGAGCTGGTACTCTGTTCCACTCGACTCGAGTCCTTGGTCGAGCTGTTGCTCTTCTGCTTTTTTACTTTTATGCATTGCATTTCATTTTATTTAGGTTGTTAGTGTTACCCCAATCATTTACTGCTTGCTTGACTTCCTGGTTGTTTCATATTCTCATAGAGTGACAAGTTCCCCATTTTGGATTGATAACCCTTTACTATAATGACTATCATGGTTAAAGGGAATTGTTGACTGTGTTTGTGTTTGCATCTTACCACCTCATCATATACCACTGTTGCATTCCACCACATCTCATTTCATATCTTTCACATCCACACACAAATCCTATCATCACCAACCCTGAACTCACTACAGTCATCAAGGGTGAGAACATTGACTTTCGCCCCCTTTTACACGTTAGTTGGGCATGAGGATGATTTGCGAGAAGAGGAGCCTGAACTCGATCGAGCTGAGGATCGAGCTGAGGCTCGAGCTGAGGACGAGCCCAAGTGGATGAGGATTTGGACGAGTGATATTACTTTGAGGAGTATGAAGGCTCCAAGGATGAACCCCTCTGTTGTGGCTGTCACAAGAGGATTGGACTTCTCCAAAAGTTCAACAAGTGGCAAGGGAAAGCCATTGAGAAAATGCAAAAGTCCATGGACAAGATGGTGAGCAAGATTAAGAGTTTGGAGAAGAAGGTCTCTGGTTCTTCATCCAAGAAGAAGAAGACACCCATGACCTACTTTCCCTAGGAGTAGATCCCTCCTCACCACTCCAAGGAGACTCCCTGCCCAAGAGCCTCACAGGGCCTCATCATTTGAGCCAAGGGAAGAAGGAGACAACACGCAGAGGAATAGGAAGAGTTCCAAGCCCGACGCTCCAACTCGACCACCGGACTCGATCGAGTCCAAACAGAGGAAACTCAACTCGATCGAGCTGATGGTCGAGTTGACCTGGAGGAGCCAGTTTCGAGAACCCTGGATTTGAGTACGATCCAGCCCTTACCAGGACTTCCCCAGAGCCATGGAACCCCTACAACAGTTCGAGCAGCCAGCTCCACCAAGGCCAAGGAGCCACACACACTTCAAGATGAAGAAGAGGATCGATCGAGTCGAATGGAGTGCTCCTGATGGCCGTCTCCCTCTCCAGACCACGACCTTGCCTCCCAGTTCTTTGGGGGGCACTGAGGTATCCAAACACCAACCCTTGTAATACCATTTCATATTTTCTTGCATTTGTTTTTTTTTCTTGGTTTTGCCCTCTTGAATCTTTCACTACACACAAGGGACTGTGTGATTTAAGTTTGGGGGAGGGTTCAAGAGATGATTTAACCTTGTTTTCTTTGTTCTTAGTTTTTCATTTATTTGCATAGAAAAACCAAAAAAATCATAAAATTTTCAAAAAATCCAAAAATATTTTCATCTTTTTGCATTCATATTTGTTAGACTTGTTTAGGATTGCATTTTTCACTTGCATTGTTGATTTGACTTTGAAAACTTGTTCATCATTTGCGATTTCTTGAGTGCCCTGTTTTTAGATTCTTTTGTGCATTAGGGTGAGATTGATTGAGCAGCAAGAACCATGTTTATCTTGATCATATCACTGCATGCACATCTCATTCAACCATTGCTGTGATTTGATGCATTTCCCTATCTATTTGAACCATAACTTGATCTTTAATTACCAATGCTTGCATTTGATTTCAACTCATGGCTACCACATACATATCTGGACATTCTTTACCTATTTTCATATCCCTCTTGCTTGTCCAGATAGCTGATCTCCATCTTTGAGACAGTTACCACACCTTAAACCTAAGCCTTTTCATTTCAAACCCCATATTATCTCTTGTGCGAATGTGAGAACCTTTCTTGGCTTTGCTTAGCATAAGGTGTTGTGTTTAAACCGGCAGGGGCAGTAGTTCTAGTTGTCTAGTTCTCTTGGGATTGTTTTCAGGCTAAGTTTGGGGGTGCCAACTCGAGCTCGATCGAGTTGGGTGTCAAAAACCAGAAAAGTGGTAAAAGTTGGGAAAATCCAAAGGAAAAAGAGTTTAGTTAAGTCCAGGGAGTTGGCAGTGTTAAAAAGGGTCTAGTAAAGGTTTGGGAAGTTAAAAAAGAAAGTAAAAAGGGTTCTAAGTAGAAAGAAAAGAAGGCAAAGCCTCAAGTGTCAAAAAGAAAGAAAAGTTCCCTAAGTGTTTAGAAAATCCCAAACCGCTAGATGTTACCTCAAGAAGCCTCTCCCTAGGAAGTTCTTAAAAGAAAAGTGAGCAAAGCTCCTCAGTTTCAAAGGCGAAATGCCAAAAAGGGTAGTTAGGATTTTGTTCTAAAAAGCTCTAAGTGTTGAACTCGATCGAGTTAGGATTAGGCGGCTCGAGCTGCTGTTCTTGCATCATCTTTGGTTCTAACACTTAGCCTTCTGCCAAAGCAAAGCCACTTTCTTGAGAGATCCCTGTTACTAAACCACCATACAAAAGAGACCCTCTTTGTCTCTTAACCCATAAACCCTTGAAACCAAATGAGTTGATTGATCTTGCATGTTTTTGGTTCACTGTTTTTGCTTAATGAATGTTAAAGGGATTTGCTGATTTGAATGCATTGTTTGAGTGACTGTGAAGTGGGATTGATGTTGATAAGCATGGTTAAATCTTAATGAATATCTCTCACCTTGTTGCATTCTAGAATCTCTAAGTTGGACATTTAGCAAATCGCTTTTGAGGACATGTTTTTAAGTGTTGAATCAACTTGTTTTCAAACCTCATCTCTTTCTTGTTCTATTTGTTTGCTTGAGGGCAAGCAAAGGTCAAGTTTGGGGGTGTTGATGTACTTGCATTTTACATAGTTTTAGTACATCTTTTATGCATCTTTTGCATAGTTTTAGCATCCATTAGCATCATATCTTGTTCCTTTTCTCTTCTTATGCATTCATAGTAGTTTTAGGTTGCATTTGCATACATATGCATGTTTGGTCCTTTGAAATAGGTCTTTTGGAGCATTTGGAGCATATGGGACGTGAGGAGCAAGGAAGGACTTGGTGCATGGACGCAGCTCGACCATCCGGTCGAGTTCCTCAACTCGACCGGCCAAGCTTCAACTCGATCGAGCTGAGAAGTCAAAGTCAAACCCGAAAAATGTTGCTTCCCCCTTGACTTCCCTTTGACCCTAAACCTAATCCTCTTGTATTTAAAGGCTCTAAGCCACGAAAAAACCACCAAGCTTTAGATTATTTTTGTTTTAGCTTTCTTTAATTTTGTCTTTTACTTTTTAGAACTCTAATCCTCATCTTTGTGTTCTTGAAGCTCTTGCTTCTTGAATCCTAGATCTGGATTATCTTCTTTGTATTTGCACTTGCTTATTTCAATAAAAGTTGTTTATTTCATCTCCTCTTTCTTATGATGTCTCTTTTATTGCATTTGCTTGTGTTTACATTCATGTGTAGTGAGTAGTTACCCATTAGGGTTTGAGATGGGATAGATTAGAGGTTTCATATGCTTAATCCTTCTTGCTTATGGTCTTAATCTAGAAATCTCTCTCTTTTGGACAAACTTAAGGCTACATGACCACTACCCCTGGCTTGTATGTCATAGGCGATTCTCCACATGGAAGTGATGGAAATCGCTGGAAAAGGTCCACTAAGAGCTCCAATATCTCTTGCTCTCGAAATGGAGTTCATAGGGGTTGGATGGATTAGTTTGAGCAATGATCCTATGCCTCCAAGGCTTGATTCTCACTGGCTAACCCCCTGTTTCTGAGATCATTCCTTGGTTGATAGCTTTCACCTTGGGAAAGGGTTAGCTAGGCATTGAGAAGCTCAATATCAAGAGATACCTTGATACAAGTTGTTTAAGAGCAAGATTGATTAAGTATAGTCTTCCCTGATTGTAAGACCCTGTCTTAGACCCTAATTTCGCATTAGCTTGTTAAAGTTCCTGCCTTTATCGCTTTTTACGCTAACTCGACCCTCAACTCGATCGAGCTTGGTTACTCTGTTCCCACTCGACTCGAGTCCTTGGTCGAGCTGCTTGCTTTACTGCTTTCTTTACTTTATTGCATTGCATTTCATTTCTTTAGGTTGTTAGTGTTACATCCCTCTTTTATCTTTGCTTGACTTTCTTGTATTTGCATATTCTCAAAGAGTCATTTCACCCTTTTGGATTGATAACCCTTATAATAAGGGGAATTGATTGATTGTGATTGTGTTTGCACCATACCATCTCATCTTCATATACCACTGTTGCATTCCACCTCATATTACATTTCATATTCACATCACACACGTAAAATCCTATCATCAGGGTGCTGAAAACCGCACTCGAAATTTATAGGTTTTGCAAGGAAGAAACTTAGGGAGATTTAGAGCTAGATTTTGATGTAAGTGAATGAATCGTAAGCAAGGATTTGGCTAAACGGATTTGTATTAATCGAATGAAAACAGTTACAATGAATTCTCAGAAGAGAGAAAGAACTAATCTCAAAGGAAAAATACAAGATGAAAGTGATAGTAATTAGGTCTGAAATGATCAGGAAGCAGGTTCCCTTGATCCGACTGACTTCCAGCTTTTTTTATAGCTCCACAAGCAGCTACGATCCACCTCCGCGTATCTCGTCACGTGCAGCTAACGATCCCGGTGATCTCGGACCAGACCGGATTTGAATAAGATCTTGTTTGACTTCGTCTTTCTTTGCTGTGGTGACCTAGTCCTTGATCGAGCTGGAGCTCGTCTTTACGTCGACCGGGATAGCTCGGTTGGTAGTTAGCTGGGCTACGATGGAGTTGTTTGGTGGGCTCGAGGTCTTCTTACTGAGTTTGAATGGGCCTGGACTTTAATCTTAAATCAAGGTAATGGGCCCTTATAGGTTGGATTTGAGGTGTGGAATCTGGGTCCAATAGATTTATATAATTTGATGATAATATAAATTTGTTTATATTTTGAATTAAAAATAAAAATATGAAATCTAAAGACCCACTATCTAATCTGGGATAAGTTCATATGAGATATATCATACAAAAAAATAAAATTTATAAACTTGACTATATTTATGGATTTATAATCCAACAAGAACAATATCATCATACATCCATGTCGTGTCGAGATATAAAAACTTATTGAAGAAACCAGACATGTTGAAAACAAAAGTATATGTCAACAAAACTTATTTATGACAGATTTGCCCTGACACGTGTGAATTTTCTTCCTTTTTCTTTTTCTTGTAAACAGAAATATGAATCAGAAAAATAAAATAAAAACAATCTCAAGGCTTGGTTGGCTCATTAACCTCATCAGCTTCAGCATCTTCAATCTCACTCGCTAACTTCACCAAATCTTCAACAAGAATTTTCCCATCTAAACCAAAAAAAAACATTCCATTAGACGAAAAACAAGTTAAGAAGTTAAGGAATGGAAGAAGAAGAATATAGAGTTGTGTGTGACCTTTATCTTTAGAAAGGTTCTGAATAAGCTCTTGAATACCCTCTTTCCCTAATGTATCCTTAAGATACATCGCAGCCGATGCAACTTCATCTGGACTCACCTTCCCATCATAATCTCTGCACAACAAACAAAAACTCCTATTAAATTATCAACACTCATCGAATTTCGAATGACCAAAACGGATTATATAATTACAGACCTATCAAGAAGACGCCAACGGTTACCAATCTTGTTATCGACATCATCAATTTCCTTTTCGAGTTTCTGGAGCATTGTCTCAACCTAAAAAGTAGAAAGATATAGAGAGATTAAGAAAAAAAACTCTCCATAGCCCGAATAAAATGAGTTTTTGTTGTTTTATTTACCCTATCTAATAGCGCAGAAGAAGTTTTATCAGCGATTGCTTTCTGAGCACTTCGGTCACTATCTTCTCTAGCAGCTAAATAAGCTTTCCTAGCTTCTTCTTCATCGTCTGTACCACCTTTCTCTACCATGCTGTTGTATAAATCAACCTGTAGATACAATTTTACTCAGAACAAATCCAAAAAAGCAAAGATAGAACCTCGTTTTTTACCTCCTTTTTGACTAGTTTCAGGAACTCTTCACGCTCCATGCTCACAGACTGTAATTGAAGTCAAAAGAAGCCACAAGCATTAGTTTGCTAATTCTGAAAACTCTGATGGTAAAATAAGTGAGAGTGTGGTTTTAAGTCTGCATACAGATGCGGAAGCTAAAACTGCTAATGCACGGCTTAGCTCACAGAGCTGCTCATGTTTCTCGAGAGTTTTCGCATTCGCTTGTTCGTTAGTATCTTTAGCTGTAGAAGCTAGCATCTCATCCAAAGCAACATCTTTTTGGCTCGAAGCAGCGGACTCTTTCAACTTCGCCATTTCCTCCTCTTCTTCTTCTTCCTCCTCCTACATTCAATTGAACCGAAAGTAGTAAGAAAACAGATTCTTGAAACATCTCAGCGAAGTTGCTGCATGGAAAAGGGGAAATTTGCAGAAACCTTGATTAATTCTTCTTGCATTTCTAGGTATTCAAGTTTCCTCTTCCTTTCTGATACAGAATCTTCTGATGCCAGAGCTGTGACCCCGACTGTGTCAACAACTTCATCAGGAAGAGAGGAGAGTGTAGCTTGAACAGCCTCTTCTGGCTTGAGTTTCCCAGCCATTGAGAAAGATCTGTCAATTCGCAAAAGAGGACAAATGGGGCAATGTCATTTTCATTTTTATCTGTATGATATTGTACATATGTCTACTGAGGCTTACCTAGAGAGGATTAAGAGTGATGATGGTACTGAGTGGTTGAGGGATAAATCAAGCCAGTCAACTAACTGCAACGAGTATTTTTTTCAGATCAGCAATCAATTTACACCACATAAACCTAATACAAGATCACTCTTTTTGTTCACGAAGAGTATAACATGAATGATGATTATGAAAGAGCAATAACCTGCTGTCTCATTTCTTCAACTGAACCTAGTTGAAGCATTCCTCTGTATCTACAAGCTTGGCGAAGTTCAGCTTCTGAGAGAGACTCCACACCTTCGGCCTTGATCAACTTATCATCTTTTTTAATCCTACAAAATCCACACAAATCTTACGATGGCACCAAATACAGAGAAAATATTGTGGGGCTTATTGGCAGAGACATTTGAGACATTATGGGGAGTGTTAAAACTTACTCCTGTAATCTTTTCCGTAGCATATAACGTAAATATGCATCAGTTCCGAATGGGCTAATACCCATGTATTTGCACATATTTACCAATCGAGACCTGCGTTTAGGGAGATAATGTATAAACAAAATAAGCCAAGACAGAAGCAGTACCGTAATATATAAAGTTTTGACTAATGTTGTAACCTGTTAATGTTATCCAATGTAAGCTCATCATTGAATAGTTTTGCAAAGCCCAAAATTTCGTCATTTGAAACCCCGACTCCTCTTCTTACCTGTACAATTGATAACAAAGCTATCAATCCATCTTGCAGAAGAAAAAAGAAGTAAGTCAATTGAGCAAAATAACAAGCAAAACCGAACCTTGTTCATAAATCCGTCTAGATCTTCTGCTGTCTTTTTTATCTCTCCACTGCGTGACGTCTGGACTTCCTTTGCCATTTCTTTAACAGTATCTTGGAGAAACTTTGCATACTCCATTCTTGCGTTCAACCTCCTTTTTAGTGCCTCCTTCAAAATAAACGTTCCAAGAATTTCAGCTTCATACTTGAGAAACAGGCAAGCGTGACAGTGAGAGGAAAAAATATCAAACCAATTCATACTTCCCAGATCAGTGTAACTTAATTAATAATTTGTGTTTATTTTAGCCATTAAGAGTATCATGTGAGTTGACAAAACAAATGTATAAGAATCTGAGACTTATTTGCTCTGCTCTTCCCAAATTTGTACACTAGTAAGCTGGAAAGATTCACTGTCTAAATCGGTGCCAAAGAAAACTAATTCCAGCATCCAAATGTAAGCCGTTGTATAAACATTTCTATTTCTTCAAGAGAAAAATAGATCTACATCAAATCTTAGCTATGGCTATTGCTATGTTCAGGATAATTTCAGACACTAATTACTGTGAGATCAGCCCTACATTAAATTTCATATCCAATCTTTTACTACCACACAAAAGGGGAAACGAACGAAGCAATTGAATATTCTCAGCACTGCTTTGCTAGAAGCTGGGAACAATGGTAAAATCAATGCATGGGAAGAAACGTATGACTCCTGGCAATCCTAGGCCAGTCTGGAAAGAAGTAACTGACAAAACTAAAAACATCTCAAGACCTACTTGTTTTGACAACTGAATCTCCAAGAACAGTAAACAAAAGCAATAAAATAGGATTTAACAATACCTCTTCTTTCATCTTATCCTGGAAAGTTGACGGCAGCATGTTTGGAAACAGCTTAAGAAACACCGGTAGCAAAAACTCCATGAATGGGACAATAATGAAAACTGCGACCGGGACTAATCTAAAAATGTCGGCAGTTGTTCGAGTGAGTTGTTGCCGCTCCCTCCTAGAGAGACCCTTTCCATTAGCAAGTTTAACAAGCAGCCTCACACTAATCCTTACATCAGCCCAAAGCAACTTAGTCCCCAGCCAATAGTGTTGCAGTGTAGATTTAAATTCATCTTTCCAGTGACGAAGCTTCTTAGCCCAATCTTCCCTGCAGTCATAGATCATATATCAAACAACAGCAAATCGAACCAAATCTCTCGGAAAGCTATAACAAGAAACAAGTATCCTCACCTGCTCATCGATGCAATAGCTCTCAAAGCAGGACCTATTCCCAGAAGAAACGACCGTACACGTTCCATAATGGAAATATCAGATTTTTGTGACTCTTCCAGTTTCATCGCTTTAGCTTTGGCTTTAGCCAAACTTAACCCCTCAACTGCTTCATCACACTCCTCAGGAGAAGCTTCTTTGGTTTGTGAAGTAACCTTTTTATCGTCGTCGTCTCCATTATCAGGTTTGCTAGCCGTTGCCAAAGTAGAGCACATAGATTGTCGAACCACTCTATACCCCAAGGGATAAGGGAACTCTAATCTTCCAACTCCATTTCTAAAATTCGGAGACTGAAGTAATCTACTCGAGGGGGTCGAATCTTGATTCTTGAGAAAAGAAAGCAAATTCCCATCTTGGAAATCAGGTTTCTTCCCAGATACATATCCTGAATCAGAAGAATTCGTCCCCTTCCATTGCCGCTCAACGCTTGGAAGACAATGTATTGTATGAACATGTTCACTTAGAGATTGGACGAGGTACTTCCTCCTTCTCAGAAGCGCTCTTGAAGCCATTTGCAGTAACGTTTAAGCTCTATACAGTATAAAAAAAACCAGCTACATACCAACAAAGCCGAATCCTATACCGGTTTCTGCAAATTGATTGTACACAAGATTATGTCATTACTAAATCCAACCAAATTCCTTACTCAGTTACTCCTAAATAGGAAAAAACCGCAAGAATCAACGATTGTAAAGACTGATAGATCATCATTCACAAAAGCCACAGAATGAATAATCCAGATTTTTCATCACAAAGAGAGATAAACACCGATATGTGGAGAGATCCTCTTCGCATTTCATGAATATTACTAAGAATCTGAAACAACAATCCTTAAAAACGAAAATTCATCATAAAATTTGATTGCGAAATCCAGAAACTCATATGGATTGTATCGTAATAGAGAACAATCACAAAGCTGAATCCAGAATAAAATGGAGAAACATCATTAAATGTGGAGATATTTTCTTCGCACTCGATTTCACTGGTTAAAGCATTTCGTAAACCCAGTAGAATCGGAAATGGATTTTTTAAAAACGAAAATTCAGCATGAAATTGATCGCGGCGAAAGTAAGATGATACCGGAAAAGACTAGAAACTCATCGGGATGATGATATGGAGACGATAACTTGCGACTTACATCTACAGAGAGGAAGGAGGAGAGAAGATCGATCAAGCGTGAAAGAAGAAATCGGAAAAAGTTGGAGAAAAGAGCGTCAAACTAATCGTCGTCACTGCGCTCGAGAAGAAGGATTCAACGTGTTTCTGCTGATTTTGACCGTTTTGTTTTGGTTCGGGTCGGGTCCGAAAATACATAGACATCCCTCGGGCCGGCTACCTATTTCCCCACCACGAAGTTTTAGTCGTACTATATGCGGCCCAATGTATGACCACGTATTATTTCCCCATCATTTGAAACTTAAACATCTATTTCCCCATCGATATAACTTCAAATGCGCGTTTCTCCACAAGTCCAAAGTCAAATACACAGATCCACATCGAGTTTGAATTAAGTTGGTTTAATGGTCGGGAAACACGGTTTACTATTCCCGAATCTCTTCTTAACCAAACTAAACCTCTTTGAACCCGATTTAGACCCAATTACAACTAATAAACCATTTCATCCCGAAAATCCCCAATTTCAGAAATCGCGAACCCTAGAAATTGAAATCGAGAGAGTGAGAGAGAAATCAACTCGAGATTTGTCTTGTAGATTGAAATCGGGGTTTGTCATGGCTCAACCTCGTAGAAATCGTGCGCGGGGGTTCGATTTCGACGAAGAAGAAGCAGAACGAGAAGAGCATCAGCTCGACCAACTCTTGCAAGAGTTCGAGAACGAGCCGGCGGTTGTCCACGACCAGGTGCCGAAGACCGATGACAAAGTAGAGGAAGATGGTCGAGAGTTAATGCAGACGCATATAACTCGTGGTGATGGGCATTTATACGATAATCAGACCTTCTTCAATGGAGTTGCTTTCAAGGATCGAGTTCTCCACTATGCTCTTCGAACCAGGTACAATATCAGGCAGTATAGGTATGATAAAGACAAGATTGGTTTCGATTGTCTGGGTGTAGATGGTAATGAAGAACCTTGTCATTGGCAAATATATGCTTCGATCCTTCCAAAAGATAAAATTTGGAGAGTTAGGAAGTTTATAGAGGAGCATACATGTGAGAGAAATGGAGTGTGTGAGATGGTGAAGGTCCCTGTGATAGCTAGGTTGTTTGTGAATGAAGATCGAACAGTTGGTGAAGGAGAATTGGGGAATTTTCGTGTCTAGACCTCAATGTCAAGCTGCTAGGAGGACAGCTTTGAGGTGGATTGACAGTGAGTATGAGTATCAGTTTGCACGTCTTAGGGATTACGCAGCAGAGATAGTAGAGTCTAATCCTGGCTCATCTGTGGAAGTGGAGTCATTCCAGAATGCTGCAGGTGAAGAAGTGTTCCACCGGTTCTATGTTTGCTTTGACGTGCTTCGGAAGACATGGAAAGATAGTTGTAGGCCATTGATAGGGCTTGATGGTTGCTTCTTGAAAGAGAGAGTGAAGGGGCAGTTGTTGGTTGCTTTAGGTAGAGATGCAGACAATGGTATCTATCCGATCGTATGGGGTGTTGTAGAGGTGGAGAATAATGATAATTGGCAATGGTTTGTGAAGAAGCTCAAGGTTGATTTAGGTCTTGAAGATGGTGATGGGTACATCGCTGTTTCAGACCTCCACCATGTAAGTTGCTTATGGTTTGTGTTGTATTTTACACTTGATTTTACTTTTTTTATGTATTTGTAACTGTATTTGCGGTTATGTTTCAGGGTTTAATCAGGGCTATCAAGATAGAGTTACCAAAGATGGAGCATCGAAAGTGTGTAAGACACATCTATGGCAATTTGAAGAAGAAACATGGGGGCAAAACAAGGATGAAGAGCTTTATCTGGAAACTAGCATGGAGCTACAATGAAGCAAAGTTTCAAGTCAACTTGGACAAAATTAGAAACTATGACACTGGTGTCTATGATGATGTTATGTCTACAAGTCCTAGGAGTTGGTGCAGAGCTTTCTACAAGCTTGGACCTTGCTGTGAAGATGTTGAAAACAACTCGACAGAGTCTTTCAACAGCTCCATCAACAAGGCAAGAGAGAAGCCCTTTATCCCTATGCTAGAAACCATAGCAAGACAAGCTATGGCACGGATAGCCGTGAGATCCCGAATCTCTCATGACCACAAAGGTAATATGTGAAATATCTTGCATACTTTTGTTATGTTGTTTCTAATAGGTAATCTTAACATATATGGCTTTAATTTTCAGGTAAGTGTACCCCATATGTGGAGAAGAAACTAGCTAAGATGCTTGTAGATAAGCCGCATAAACATGGAGCAAGAAAGTGTGTGGTGACTAAGAGTGTGAAAGGCTACTATGAGTCACGGCTTAATGGTCAATGCCATACAGTCAGCTTGGAGAATAGGACTTGCTCTTGCAGGAAGTGGGAGATAACGGGAATTCCATGCAAGCATGCTTATGGAGTGATGTTGAAGTATGGTCTTGATCCTCTGGACTACGTCTGTCATTGGTTCCGCTCAGGTATGTGGAGAAGAAACTACTCAGATGGACTCGTTCCAGTCAGAGGTTGTAGGTTCTGGCCAGAGACAAATGCTCCGGATGTGCATGTTCCTCCTGAGAAAGAAAAACCAGGGGAAGAAGCAGCTGAAGAAGGCCAAGAACCTGGAAACGAAACGAAGAAGAAGAAGAAGAGGCTCACAAAGGCAGAGAAGACAAGGAAAAAGGGTGTTAATGAGTCTCTAACAAAGAAGCAGCGGAAAGAGAAACAGAGGATTATGCATTGCGGAGTTTGTGGTGAGGCTAATCACAATTCAAGGCATCATGCGAAGGATAAGGATGCTCCAAGGGTTAGTAATCTTTAAGTTTGTCTCCTAAGTTTGTCTTGTTTTGTTTGTGTTGTGTGTGTTTTAATGCTACATTGTATTTGTTTTTTTTGTAGTTGATGTTGGAGGGTTCACAAAGCCAAGGTCAATCCTCCCAAACATTGGATTGAATGAAGTAGAGTAGTGGAAGAAGTATGGGTATTCTCGGATAAGTGGAAGAAGTATGGGCATTCGACTTTTGGTTTTTGTTTTGGATGTTTTATGATGATGCATTGATGCATTTGTGGTATTTTGGTTTTGGTTTTAGGATGTTTTATGATGATGTACTTTGGTATTTTGTGTTATGATGCACTTTGGTAATGATAATGATGCACTTTGTTAAGCTTTTGGTCATCTCAATGAATTTGGATTATAACAAAATTAGGTGCAATCATAAAGAAATCCAAAGCATTCATGATTGACAAAAGCATTCATAACAATCAAACCATTACAACATCACTAGTTTTAAACATTCTTACCATTACAAAAGCATTCATAACAATCAAACCAAAGATCACTACTTTAAAACATTCATACCATTACAAAGCATTCTTACTAAATCCAACTTTCTCCCAAGATCAACCTAATAGAGCTTACTAAACCCAACCATGACCACACACGAAATGACAACAACAATCACCATTTTCTTTGTCATGGATGATGATTCGGCCAATGCCTCTTCCACTCTCTCAAATAACTTCTTCTCAAACTCATTCATCCTCTCACTTGTAACCGCTTCCAGCTTCTCCTCAAGTCTTGCTGTTTTTGATTTCAGTGCTTCTATCTCATCTAAATGAGCTTCATCAACCCACTTGAATGTGTGATTATCATTGGCAAGCTTACATTCATCAACAAACTCAAAATCAACATTCGCTATACTAAGAAAACAAATAAAAAGGAGGGATTGTGATCGAATTACCTTTCTAGCTACAGCATATCCGCAACGAAAGTAGCGCCTATACGGATTGTTGTTTGATTTGAAATCAATTCCATCACTTGTTCTCCACAATGACAAGTTTTTGGAACACCAAACACTCTCCCTCTTGAACGAGCACTTGAAGATCCAGTCGAAGCTCCAGACAGGTTACTCATGTCTTTCGATCAACAAAAACCCAAAAACACAGAAGAATTTCAGAACAAAAAGAAGAAGAAATCGATAGTGAGAATATGAGAAAAAGAGTACCAAAATCGAAAATCTATAGTTTAGAACAATAAGGAGGCTAATGAAAGTGAAATGTTTAGACTGACCGTCAATTTGCGAAATCTCGGCTCAGAAAGATCGATTGGAGAATTGGATTCCGATTTCAGATTTTAGGGTTCTTTCGATTTGGGATAAATCGACCGTTGGGACGCGATTTCTGGGTTTTAAAAGTGAGTCACGGGTCGGGTTATCTGGGTCCGGTTTTGCGAAGAATCGGGTTTTAATTCGGTTTACAACGGGTTTGGTTCGTTGGTAGAGACATTTAACCAACACGATTGGACCTGTGGAGAAACGCGCATTTGAAGTTATATCGATGGGGAAATAGATGTTTAAGTTTCAAATGATGGGGAAATAATACGAGGTTATACATTGGGCCGCATATAGTACGACTGAAACTTCGTGGTGTGGAAATAGGTCGCCGGCCCACATCCCTCCGCCGGGTACGGATCTCTTCCGGAATGTTTTTTTTGTTTTGTGAATAAAGTGGTAGTCTTGTAGAACTTTTTTTTTTTTGAACAACATAGTCTTGTAGAACATACATATTTTTTTGGTCATCTCAGTGTAATATATTTTGGGTGAATTAATTAGGTGAGTAGCAATATTGGGGTTCAATATTAAGAATATAGCCATGCTATATGAAAAATAAAGTGAGTAGCCATGGAAAAAGTTTTTGGACAATTTTCGACGATTTTCTCCTTATCACCAAATGGAATAGCAAGAACTCTATACTATTTTGTTTTGTACTATTTTTTCAAAGCATCTGAATAAATATGATTGTTTTGCCCATTCTAATCCCATCATAATCAATTGTATTGAAAAGAGTTTGTGGGTGCTGAAAACCACACTCGAAATTTATAGGTTTTGCAAGGAAGAAACTTAGGGAGATTTAGGGCTAGATTTTGATGTAAGTCGAATAAATCGTAAACAAGGATTTGGCTAAATGGATATGTATTAGTCGAATGAAAACGGTTACGACAGATCTCAGAAGAGCGATATAACTAGTTTCAGAAGAACAATACAAGATGAATCAGAAAGAACAAAGTAGTTTCTAGTTCTGATTCAGGTGAAATGTGAAATAAAAGTCGTCCCTTGATCCGACTGACTTCCAGCTCCTTTTATAGCTCCAGAAACAGCTACGATCCACCTCCGCATATCTCGCCACGTGCAGCTAACGATCCCGGTGATTTCGGACCAGACCGGATTTGAATAAGATCTTCTTTAACTTCGTCTTTCTTTGTTGTGCCGACCTGGTCCTTGCTCGAGCTGGAGCTCGTCTTTAAGTCGACCGGAATAGCTTGGATGACAGCTAGCTAGGCTACGATGGAGTTGCTTGATGGGCTCGAGGTCTTCATACTGGGCTTGAGTGGGCCTGGACTTCAATCTTGGATCAAGGTAATGGACCCTTACGGGCTGGATTCCAGGTGTGGAATCTGGGTCCAACAATTGCCCTCCAGCCCTTTTTAGTGAGTTTCGAACTTAAAACGGGCGGTTTGATTTTGAATTTCAAAAATTCAAACCTTTGCTGAGCTAACTCGGATTCCTTGATTCGAGGTATATTCGAACTTATCTGCAATGGTTTGAGCGGGGTAAAAGATCGCGAGGATCTCGTCGTTGAGAACTGCTTTGAATATTCAATTTTACTTCGTAGTGAAAGTAAGATCTGGCCGTTGAATCGAGCTGAACGGCCGAGATTACGAGCAAATCTTGTCAACTCGCTGTAATCTCGCGAGCCGATTCGAAAACAGATATTATTATGTTTATGTTTTCGTCGAGAACAGATATTGCGTGTTACCAAGATTCGAAATGATTATGTTTTCGAATTGGACGGTCTAGATCGAGGAGGGTGAAGAGTCCGTGAGGCTGAGTTCTGTCTGGGACCCACAGCAAGTCACATCATCAGCCCGTCACATGCAAGCGGTTAAGATCTGTGAGCTGGACGGTCAAAATTCACGCGAAAATCGGATATTCTGCGATCTCTTCGGCAATTAATGCTGAATATAACCCCAACTCGCCACTCTTCTCTTTAACCACACCCAGGTTCTCGAAAAGGTAACTCCTCCTCTCTCTTTCACTTATTTATTTGCTTTTAAGTTTTAGATTAGATAACTTCCAAATTCTCGAAAGCTATCGAACCTCTGCAAAACTTTTCAGACGTTTTTAGGTTGTTTCGATTTAAAATTCCTCCAAAACCTTTGCATACCTCCATTTCCATCCAGCTCTTCTCCGATTCCAATGTCTCCAAAGAAAATCAAACAAGAGAAGGGGAAAGCCATTGTTTCTGGCGGCGACGGAAAGTTTACGCCGCATCCCGAAACGACGTTCGACGCCGAATCTCTCGACGAGTTCCGGCGCAATTATGGGATTCCCGATGAGATCGGGCTCGCTCTCCCGGCCGAGGGCGAAGATCCGGAGCATGTGCGTCAGGGGTTATGTTGCGCCTACAAGGCGTATTTCGAAAACTGCGGGATGATTTCCCAAATCCCGCATTTTCTATTAGAGGTGCTTGCCCATCTGAAGATGGCGTTCCCTCAGATGCACCCGAGTCTTGTCCGTCACACTATCGGGTGTGCCGTTTGAGCTCGAGAGAAGGGCGTAACGTTCGGCGTCGGTGAAGAATAACACGAGGTTGTCCGGATCATTCTATTCTTCTCCGAGGCCAAATCGGCGGATTTTCACCAACACCCCGCTGAGAGATAGCGGGTGGAGCGACGAGATGTTTTTCTTCCGGGTCAACGAGGCCTCGATGGGCGACTTTGACTTCAGCCGTCTTCCGACGGTGTGGGCGACTGATGTACTTGCATTTTGCATGGTTTTAGTACATCTTTTATGCATCTTTTGCATAGTTTTAGCATCCCTTAGCATCATATCTTGTTCCCTTTCTCTTCTTGTGCATTCATAGTAGTTTTAGGTTGCATTTGCATACACTCTCGTCGATCTCTTCACCTTATCCTTTTATGAGGTGGTCTATGGACATAGTAGGGCCTATGGTCTCTTCGGGACCAAAGCAATTCCAATACCTACTAGTCCTTACTGACTACTTCACTAAATGGATCGAGGCCAAACCATACCAACAAACGACCGAACTCGAGGTCCGGAAATTTATCTGGAAAGACATCATTTGTCGACACGGGCTCCCTTTCGAGATCGTGACAGATAACGGATCTCAGTTCATAGCTCGAACATTCAAAGACTTCTGCAAGAAGTGGAACATACGCATAACGTATTCCACACCTCGTTACCCTCAAGGGAAACGGGCAAGCTGAAGCAACAAACAAAACCCTCTTGAGTAACCTCAAGAAACGGCTCGACGCCCGTAAACATAGGTGGTCGAAGAGCTCGCAGCAGTTCTTTGGGCTTGCCGAACTACACCTCACAAAAGCTACTCATGAGACCCCGTTCTCATTAGCTTACGGGCTAGAGGCCGTCATCCCAACTGAAACTTCCGTTCCAAGTCTTCGCAGGATGCAATGTCCAGCGAACGTCGAGCTGAACGAAGAAATGTTGAGAGATCACCTTGACCTTATCGACGAACGTCGAGATCAAGCTCTGATCCGGATACAAAACTATCAACAGGCCGCAGCTCGCTATTATAATTCCAAGGTTAAGCACCGAAGATTTCATATAGGCGACATGGTCTGAGAAAAGTACAAGACTATACCAAAGAGCCCGGTGCGGGAAAACTTGGGACCAATTGGGAAGGTCCCTACCTCGTAACCGATGTAGTTCGCGATGGCGTCTACAAGCTCACAAAAGTCAGAAACGGAATACCTGAACTAAGACCTTGGAATGCGATGAACCTGAAAAGGTACTATCACTGAAAAGGATCTAATCTGAGTATCTCCACCCCTCGAACTACGTTTAGGCTTGATCCTCCTTCCCTGGGGGTACGTAGGCAGCTCAACCACGAGTCCAGCCCCAATCCGAATTTACTTCGTTTTATTTGAGACGACCTCATTGGCCGGCCCTAAAACGGGCTCGATTTGTATCATCTCGAATATTATACTTAAATAAAATGTTTTCTATGTTTATCGCTACGAATTGCTCGAATCGACTCAGCAAGTCCTTAAGAAATTCCGAATTACTTAAGCGTATCAATTTACGTCGAAAACGCCTGATCTTGCGTGACCTGAAAAGAAATCGAGCTCTTTCTCTCGTCTCAAAACAGATCGGAAGATCGAGATCACCTCGATATTCCCCTTTCGAACGAAGTGAGGTTCAGAGTCCACCTCTTTACCTTCAATTTCTTACTTCGCAAAAACCAATCGAAGTCCGCAGCGTCCAAGCATCCAGCGTAGTGTTCTAGCAATCGTAGAACCGAAGACCCAGAGACAGCCCGAAATCTAACACGAAGCCGAGCCATCCAGACGGACCTGAAGTTCACGATTAGCTCGGAACACTATCGGCGAAGCGACAAAACCAAGACGAACTTCGAAAGGTAATAAATTCCATCTCCAAAAGCCGAATAAGAAACACCTCGATCGAAAGACGGGAAAACAACTCCGCAAAGCGCGAGCTACATCAGTTCGCCAAAGAGCTCGAAAAAGAATAAACACCACGTTTAGCTCGATCCATGCGATCGACGAAAATCGGTAAAATTCGCCTAAGTGTTGAATCGATCTAATCGTCCCGAATTGGACTTGATTCGACCTAAAACTATGTTTAGCTCGTTCCACGCGATCAGCCAAAACTAGTAAAATTCGCCTAAGTGTTGAATCGATCTAATCGTCCCGAGTCGGACTCGATTCGACCTAAAACTACGTTTAGCTCGACACGATCGGCAAAAACTAGTAAAAATATTCTAAGTGTTGAATCAACCTAAACGGATCGATTCGACCTCCGACTAAAGTACATCTTGGCCCTGGTCTCTCGACCGGCCAAAACACTTAGTCAAAAAGCCTCAAAACATTTTGGCAAGTAAAACGCGAGCTAAAATGAAAGTTGCAAAACAATTTGAGCAAAATGCGCCTAAGGCAAAACGCCTAAGGCCAAAACATTAAAAGCCCCCGCGGGCAAACGAGTTTGTGGATAAAAGCCTTCCCAGGCACCAAATCCGAAACATAAAGCGTAAAAACCCCGCCGGGCAACCAAGTCTTAAAATAAATTGAAAAAGGAGTAGAGATAGAAAGAGGTCGACCAAGAGCTCAGTCCTCGACGGTCATCTCTTCATCTTCCTTCTCTTCCTCCTCGTTGCTTCCCTTCTCTTCGGCATTCGTCCCGAACGGGTTCAAGCCAACCGGGATGCTCGTCGATGGGTCGATCTCCATGCGCGCGACCGAGTCCTCCGAAACCACGGGAAGGTTGAACTTCCCGATCGAGAAATCGGAGACTTGGGCCGCCTTGGCTGCTTCGGCCACCTCATCCTCGAGCCCCTTCAACCTGGCGAGCTCTTCCTCCTGGTTGATCGCACCGGAGATCAGCGACGTAAGGAGATCGATGTTGGATTGGAGTTCGATCTGATCGCCCTCCTTCTCACCTTCCACCCTCTTCTCCTCGAACTTTGCCTTAGCCGATTCAAGCACTTCCCGATGCTTCGCGACCATCTCCCTCCGACCTGCGCGGTTGGCACGGCGAGCTACGTTGTCCTTCTCGGCGACGAGTACCTGGTTCTCCCGGCTAAGGCGAAGCGACTGCGTCAGCGCACTCGAGCTCTCCTTCTGCAAAGCCGCCATCTGCTCCTGATTCTGGGACAGCTGGCGCAAGAGATCGGCCTCCCTGGTCTCGAGCTCTTTCACACGACCCTCCTGCGAGGTGTGTTTCTTCAAGAGCTCACCCTGACGAGCTACCCGCTCGTTCGCCGCAGAGAGATCGGAGGTCAACTTGGCAACGAGCTCCTTCACCTGATCGAGCTCTTTCTGCTGAGGCGCGTCTCTGATCCTCGACTCCAGGCGGGACACCAACATGTTACGAGCTGCCACAGCCTAACAAAAACAAAAATTCAACCAAGGCCAAAACAACAACAAAGACTCTCGTCTAAAGTTTTGACTAGGGAAACAGTTCATACCCTCCCACTCGCAGCGCACGTCGCGATGTAGAGCTCCTTCTCAGACATCTGGTTCAGGGACGGGAGCCGGCATCCGACGGGCTTGAAGTGGAGCTGAATGCGAGCTGTTCCCTCCTCGTCGTCCTGAACGGGGAAGCCTTTGGAATTCTCGTACTGCCAGTAAAACGGCGGCTTTCCCCCGCTCCCGTTCGAGGTAGTCGGGCCGCCCTCGCGAGAACGAGTCTCTCCATCGTCACTCCGAGCTCGCTTCGGCGCCTGCCTCGAGTGACCTTGATCCGAACTCCGAGTCCGATCGGAGCTCACATGAACCGTACTCGGGAGAGGAACGATCTCTCCTTCAGCGGTCGCGTCGACCTGGTCAACCACCTGGTCGGCAAGGGCAGAAGACCCCGCCGTGGGCTTCGAAGCCATAGCCTCCTCCACCGCCGTTACGAACTCGCCGGCACGAACTCGACTTCCACCCGAGGAAGCGCCTTTGGCACCCTTTGCGGTCCGGGATCTGAGAGGCTGACGACGAGGCATTTTCGATCTGCGTGAGAGAGGAGGAACAGAAGAAGCGGAGCTAGAATCTTGCGCCGATCTAACCGGAAGATCAGCTGGAAAATTTATAAACAGCTCGTTACAAAGAGTTCGTAAAATGAATTTCTAGTTGGTCCAAGGGAGATTATTACCTGGAGGAGGAGCAGGAGGAGAGCTGAGAACTCGACGGATCCGTTCCGGAGTAAAAGTACTCCAGTTCACCTTTTCCCTTCCGAGTCGCTCGACGAGGTAATCAATCCCCGGGTTGTTCGGTACTGGATCTACAACTGCAAAAGACAAAAAAAATCATCAATAAACGAGGTATTCCATAAGTCAAGCGAGGTATCGACTATCCTAAACGGAAATCGGCCTAAGCTAACCAACGCTAGTCGCCCACTCCGTTCGGATTCGACCAAAGTCGAAGTCGCCCATCGTGGCCTCGCTGACCCGGAAGAAGAACATCTCGTCACTCCACCCGCTATCCCTCTGCGGGGTGTTCGTGAATATTCGCCGATTCGGCCTCGGCGAGGAGTAAAACGACCCGGGAAGCCTGGTGTTGTTCTTCACCGAGAAAAGCTTTCTCAGATCTCGAACACCGAACGAGACGCCCTCTTCCCGAGCTCGAACCGCACATCCTATCACGTGGCGGACGAAGCTCGGGTGCATCTGTGGAAACGCCATCTTGTAATGAGCGAGCGCTTCCATCAGAAAACGAGGGACCGGGAAAATCATCCCGGCGCTCCGCCAATACGACGTATAGGCGCAGCAAAACCCCGGACGAACATGCTCCGGGTCCTCTCCCTCAGCCGGAGAACGAGTTCGATCTCATCCGGGATCCCGAAATCCTGCCGGAAGTGTCGAGGCTTTCGGCGTCGAGCGTCGTCTCGGCGTGCGGCGTGAATTCCCGTCACCGCCGAGGTCGACGGCCTTTCCCTTCTCTTGCTTGACGATTGTCTTCGGAGGCATGATAGTCGGAGGAGGAGACGGAGGAAAAAGAGGTTGAAGGAGGTTTTGGAGAAATTCGAAATCGAAACAACCTAAAACGCTCGAAATTTTGCAAAGGTTCGATAATTTTCAAGAACTTGGAGTTATCTAATCTAAAATTGAAGAGCAAATAAATAAGTAAAAGAGAGAGGAGAAGTTACCTTTTCAAAAACGTGGGCACGGTTAAAGAGAAGAGTAGTGGGTCGAGTTTATATTCAGCATTAACTGCTGAAGAGATCGCAAAGAATCCGATTTTTCTGCGTGAATCTCGACCGTACAACTCACAGATCTTAACCGCTTGCATGCGACGAGCTGATGATGTGACGCGCTGTGGGTCCCAAACAGATCTCAGCCGCACGGGCTCTTCGCTCTCCTCGATCTGAACCGTCCGATTCGAAAACATAATCATTTCGAATCTCGGTAACACGCGATATCCGTTCTCCACAAGAGGAGCCACAAGAGGAGGAGGAAGAACTCCCTATGTACCAAGAGCATTACAATGCCCTCTTCTCCATGGACTTTATGGATACCAAGTACCCACATGTTGACACAATGAAGGCCCTTGTAATCTTTGAAGATGTGGAGCTAGTTCTCAAGGACATGCACTTGGCCAAGCTCTTCTCTTATCACATGGAATCCTACAAGGAGCTCACTTGCGAATTCCTAGCTTCAGTGAGGTACCACATGTACGAAGAGGAAGATAGAGCTGATTTGGACCAAGGATTGGGATGGATCACGTTCTTGGCTAAGGGAGAGAAGAGAAGGTACCAAGTGGAACTTCAAGGACAAGGAACTCCAAAGGGTTTGGGCAACAATCGCTGATGGAGAGTACTCTTCCTCAAGGTCTAAGGCTGCTCAAATCAGGAGCCCAGTGTTGAGGTATGTGCACAACGCACTTGCCAACACCTTCTTTGCAAAGAAGGCGACCGGGATCATTAACGAGGGGGAACTCAAGTTTCTTGACATGGGAATCAAGCCCATTCTCTCACGCACAAGTGATGGCAAGAGGATCAGGGGAGATAGATCCAACACAGGAAACTTGATGCCTTTCCTTGACCATCTCCTCACCTACAAGACCACAGCCTACAACACTAGACATCAACGAGGGAGGTGCCTAAGTGTTGGAGGGCTCATCACTCCTATCTTGTGTGCTGCTGGAGTGAACCCAACTGATAAGAGTGCCACTGAACGAGGATGGATGGACATCAAGTTTTGCAAGACAAACCTTCTCATTGAGCACAAGGAGTTGGATGGGAAGTTCCAATTCAAGTTCACACATCCATTGGCTGGCCCTTCCAAGCTCCTCCTGCCTAACCCAGAGCTCACCACAGTAGTCAGGGGTGAGAACATTGATTTCAGACCCCCTTTGTATACACTAGTTGGGCATGAGGACGATTTGCGAGAAGAGGAGCCTGAGCTCGATTGAGCTGAGAGTCGAGCTGACTCTCGAGCTGAGGATCAAGTCCAGGAGAGTGCGGATTTGGGTGAGCCTGAGTGCTACTATTTTGAGGAGTATGAGGCTCCAAGGATGAACCCCTCTGTTGTGGCTGCCCACAAGAGGATTGGACTTCTCCAAAAGTTCAACAAATGGCAAGGGAAGGCCATTGAAAAGATGCAAAAGTCCATGGACAAGATGGTGAGCAAGATCAAAAGTTTGGAGAAGAAGGTTTCTGGTTCATCAAGTAAGAAGAAGAAGGCTCCCATGAGTTCCACATTCCTTAGGAGTAGATCACTTCTCACCACTCCAAAGAGGCTCCCTGCCCAAGAGCCTCACAGAGCTTCTTCTTTCGAGCCAAGAGAGGGAGAAGACAACTCGCAGAGAAGGAGGAAGACTTCTAAGTCCAGACGCTCCAACTCGACCACTGGACTCGATCGAGTCCGATCAGAGGAAACTCAACTCGATCGAGCTGACGGTCGAGTTGGTCTTGAGGAGCCACAGTTTGAGGATCCAGGATTTGAATACGATCCAACGCCTTACCAGGAGCACCCTCGGAGTAGATGGAACCCCTATCCAACACATCGACTACGCCTTTCGGCCTGATCTTAGGCCCTGACTCACCCTCCGTGGACGAACCTTCATAGGGATATTGAATAGTTACAGGTAAACGATTTGTGTGGGATAAGGTAATCGTGAAACCTTGACCAATATACCTTGCAGCTTCTGGAAATCCTAGCTATTCTTAGCATGATATTGGGGAATCTCATTGCTATTACTCAAACAAGCATGAAACGTATGCACTCTGCTGGGCCGACACTGACACTGAGAGACGAAAGCTACGCCATGCTCCACCAAGGCCAAGGAAGCCACACACACTTTGATGAAGAAGAGGAAGAAGAGGAGCCGCAAGCTCGATCGAGTGAGGCGACCCAGTCAGTGGAGTGCTCCTGATGGCCGTCTACCATCTCCAGACCACGACCTTGCCTCCCAGTTCTTTGGGGGGCACTGAGGTATCAAACACCAACCCTTGTATATACCATTTCATATTTTCTTGCATTTGTTTTTGTTTTTCTTGGTTTTGCCCTCTTGAATCTTTCACTAATTTCTCTCACACAAGGGACTGTGTGATTTAAGTTTGGGGGAGGGTTCAAGAGATGATTTAACCTTGTTTTCTTTGTTCTTAGTTTTTCATTCATCTTTTGCATAGAAAAACCAAAAAAAAATCATAAAATTTTCAAAAAATCCAAAAATATTTTCATCTTTTTGCATTCATATTTGTTAGACTTGTTTAGGATTGCATTTTTCACTTGCATTGTTGATTTGACTTTGAAAACTTGTTCATCTTTTGCGATTTCTTGAGTGCCCTGTTTTTAGATTCTCTTGTGCATTAGGGTGAGATTGATTGAGCAACAAGAACCATGTTTATCTTGATCATATCACTGCATGCACATCTCATTCAACCATTGCTGTGATTTGATGCATTTCCCTATCTATTTGAACCATAACTTGATCTTTAATTACCAATGCTTGCATTTGATTTCAACTCATGGCTACCACATACATATCTGGACATTCTTTACCATTTTCATATCCCTCTTGCTTGTCCAGATAGCTGATCTCTATCTTTGAGACAGTTACCACACCTTAAACCTAAGCCTTTTCATTTCAAACCCCATATTATCTCTTGTGCGAATGTGAGAACCTTTCTTGGCTTTGCTTAGCATAAGGTGTTGTGTTTAAACCGGCAGGGGCAGTAGTTCTAGTTGTCTAGTTCTCTTGGGATTGTTTTCAGGCTAAGTTTGGGGGTGCCAACTCGAGCTCGATCGAGTTGGGTGTAAAAACCAGAAAAGTGGTAAAAGTTGGGAAAATCCAAAGGAAAAAGAGTTTAGTTAAGTCCAGGGAGTTGGCAGTGTTAAAAAGGGTCTAGTAAAGGTTTGGGAAGTTAAAAAAGGAAGTAAAAAGGGTTCTAAGTAGAATGAAAAGAAGGCAAAGCCTCAAGTGTCAAAAAGAAAGAAAAGTTCCCTAAGTGTTTAGAAAATCCCAAACCGCTAGATGTTACCTCAAGAAGCCTCTCCCTAGGAAGTTCTTAAAAGAAAAGTGAGCAAAGCTCCTCAGTTTCAAAGGCGAAATGCCAAAAAGGGTAGTTAGGATTTTGTTCTAAAAAGCTCTAAGTGTTGAACTCGATCGAGTTAGGATTAGACGGCTCGAGCTGCTGTTCTTGCATCATCTTTGGTTCTAACACTTAGCCTTCTGCCAAAGCAAAGCCACTTTCTTGAGAGATCCCTGTTACTAAACCACCATACAAAAGAGACCCTCTTTGTCTCTTAACCCATAAACCCTTGAAACCAAATGAGTTGATTGATCTTGCATGTTTTTGGTTCACTGTTTTTGCTTAATGAATGTTAAAGGGATTTGCTGATTTGAATGCATTGTTTGAGTGACTGTGAAGTGGGATTGATGTTGATAAGCATGGTTAAATCTTAATGAATATCTCTCACCTTGTTGCATTCTAGAATCTCTAAGTTGGACATTTAGCAAATCGCTTTTGAGGACATGTTTTTAAGTGTTGAATCAGCTTGTTTTCAAACCTCATCTCTTTCTTGTTCTATTTGTTTGCTTGAGGGCAAGCAAAGGTCAAGTTTGGGGGTGTTGATGTACTTGCATTTTACATAGTTTTAGTACATCTTTTATGCATCTTTTGCATAGTTTTAGCATCCATTAGCATCATATCTTGTTCCTTTTCTCTTCTTATGCATTCATAGTAGTTTTAGGTTGCATTTGCATACATATGCATGTTTGGTCCTTTGAAATAGGTCTTTTGGAGCATTCTGGAGCATATGGGACGTGAGGAGCATGGAGGACTTGGCACATGGACGCAGCTCAACTGGATACGCAAAGGAAGAAGGAGGAAGCCATCTTGAAGACCAGCTCGACCATCTACTCGACCAACCGGTCGAGTTCCTCAACTCGACCGGCCAAGCTTCAACTCGATCGAGCTGAGAAGTCAACAGTCAAACCCGAAAAATGTTGCTTCCCCCTTGACTTTCCTTTGACCCTAAACCTAATCCTCTTTGTATTTAAGGCTAAAAGCCACGAAAAAACCACCAAGCTTTAGATTACTTTTTGTTTTAGTTTCTTTTAATTTATTGTCTTTTACTTTTTAGAGCTCTAATCCCATCTTTGTGTTCTTGAAGCTCTTGCTTCTTGAATCCTAGATCCTGGATAATCCTTTTGTATTTGCACTTGCTTATTTCAATAAAAGTTGTTTAATTTCATCTCCTCTTTCTTATGATGTCTCTTTTATTGCATTTGCTTGTGTTTACATTCATGTGTAGTGAGTAGTTTTCATATGCTTAATCCTTCTTGCTTATGGTCTTAATCTAGATTCTCTCTCTTTTGGATAGATCTTAAGGCTACATGACCACTACCCCTGGCTTGTATGTCCTTAGGCGATTCTCCACATGGAAGTGATGGAAATCGCTGGAAAAGATCCACTAAGAGCTCCAATATCTCTTGCTCTAGAAATAGAGGTCTAAGGGGTTGGATGGATTAGTTTGGGCAATGATCCTATGGCATCCAAGACTCGAGTCCTAGGTCGAGTTGTTGCTCTACTGCTTTTATTTACTTTCTGCATTTCAATTCTGCTTCATTTAGGTTGTTAGTGTTACCCCAAATCTTTTACTGCTTGCTTGACTTCCTGGTTGTTTCATATTCTTATAGAGTGACAAGTTTTCCCATTTTGGATTGATAACCTCTGATACTACTTTGACTATGATGGTTAAGAGGAATTGATTGATTGTGATTGCACCATCTCATCTCTATTCACCCCTGTTTGCATTCCACCTCATTTCATATCATCCTTCATTCATATCACTTCACATCCACGTAAAATCCTATCATCAACGGTCGGCCGGATGATCGAGTCGTGGTCGTGTTGGAACGGTTGTGGCCGGATGGTTTCTCGATCGGCCGCTGAGGTCGGACGGGTAATGGTTTGGCCGATGCTTTCTCGGCCGGACGCGGGACATGGCTTCCCGGCTCGGACGGCGCCATCGGCCGTGATACGTGAGATAGGTCGCGCGGCCGCAAGGCGTTGCTTCCCGGCTCGCGCGGCATGGTTGTGCGCGGCATGGCATTGAGTGCTCGTGGCTTGGCCGACCGCGGGACATTGCTTCCCGGGTCGTGATGCGTACTCGGCCGGATGGATTGAACTTTGGCCGAGACTTCTGACGGATGGATACTATTTTGGCCGATCGCGAAACATTCGTTTCTCGGCCGGCCGCTCTGCACGGCTTGCCCGCGGTTTCTCGATAGAGCCATCTGGACCAGTCTTCACTCTTTTGGTTATAACTCCTTTTCTACTCATCCAAATGAGGCCGTTCCAGTTGCGTTGGAAAGTTAACTCACTCAGAGCGCGCAGGGAACTGGTCTTGATGAAATCCATTGAGTAGATCTTTTTATGGGCCCTCTTAAAGTTGATGCTTGTGTATGGAGCGGATTGAAGCGCCAAATCTATGGTTTTGCTCCAAAATGCATCATTTCACCTGTTTAGACTCTAGACACTATAAACACAGTAAAACTACCTTTTTATATAGAAAACCTGCCAAAAACCATTAGAAAACAATACTAAAATAGTATAAGAAGCATGTAAAATAGAGGTATATCATTACCACACCTTAAACCTAAGCCTTTTCATTTCAAACCCCCCTTATTATCTCTTGTGCGAATTGTGAGACCTTTTCTTGGCTTTGATTAGCATAAGGTGTTGTGTTTAAACCGACAGGGGCAGTAGTTCTAGTTATCTAGTCCTCTTGGGTTCGTTTTCAGGCTAAGTTTGGGGGTGCTCATTTGAGCTCGATCGAGTTGGGTGTCAAAACCAGAAAAGTGGTAAAAGTTGGGGAAAACCAAAAGAAAAGAGTTTAGTTAAGTCCAGGGAGTTGGCTTTGTTTAAAAAAGGGTCTAGTAAAGGTTTGGGAAGTTCAAAAAAAAGAAAGGAAAAAGGGTTCTAAGTAGAAGAGAAAAAAAGGCAAAGCCTCAAGTGTTCAAAAGAAAGAAATTCCCTAAGTGTAGAAAAATCCCAAACCGCTAGATGTTACCTTAGTAGCCTCTCCCTGTATTGTTCTTAAAAGAAAAGTGAGCAAAGCTCCTCTGTTTCAAAGGCAAAATGCCAAAAGGGTAGTTAGGATTTGTTCTTTAAAAGCTCTAAGTGTTGAACTCGATCGAGTTAGGATTAGGTTGCTCGAGTTGCTGCTCTTGCATCATCTTTGGTTCTAACACTTAGCCTTCTACCAAAGCAAAGCCACTTTCTTGAGAGATCCCTGTTACTAAACCACCATACACTCAAAAGAGACCCTCTTTGTCTCTTAACCCATAAACCCTTAAACCAAATGAGTTGATTGATCTTGCATGTTTTTGGTTCACGATTTTACTTAATAAATGTTAAAGGGATTTGCTGATTTGAATGCATTGTTTGAGTGACTGTGAAGTGGGATTGATGTTGATAAGCATGGTTAAAATCTTAATGAATATCTCTCACCTTGTTGCATTCTAGAATCTCTAAGTTGGACATTTAGCAAATTGCTTTTGAGGACATGTTTTTAAGGCTAAATCGACTTGTTTTCAAACCTCATCTCTTTCTTGTTCTATTTGTTTGCTTGAGGGCAAGCAAAGGTCAAGTTTGGGGGTGTTGATGCATTTTGCATGGTTTTAGTACATCTTTTATGCATCTTTTCAATAGTTTTAGCATCCATTAGCATCATATCTTGTTCCTTTTCCCTTCTTGTGCATTCATAGTGACCGTTTCACTCATGTTTGTCCTCATAGTCATGTGTAGAAGCTGTTAATCCATGTTTTGGTAAGTATGGGTCCATCTAGTTCATCTTATACACTACAAGTGAGTTTCCACAATGTGGAGGCACAGAGGTACATTTCGGACTCCTTACCTCTTCCGGTTCCCAAATTTGGTCCATTTGATGTTCCTCCCTTGGATTGAGACCGTTTCACTCATGTTTGTCCTCATAGTCATGTGTAGAACCTATTAATCCATGTTTGGTAAGTATGGGTCCATCTAGTTCATCTTATACACTACAAGTGAGTTTCCACAATGTGGAGGCACAGAGGTACATTTCGGACTCCTTACCTCTTCCGGTTCCCAAATTTGGTCCATTTGATGTTCCTCCCTTGGATTGAGACCGTTTCACTCATGTTTGTCCTCATAGTCATGTGTAGAAGCTATTAATCCATGTTTGGTAAGTATGGGTCCATCTAGTTCATCTTATACACTACAAGTGAGTTTCCACAATGTGGAGGCACAGAGGTACATTTCGGACTCCTTACCTCTTCCGGTTCCCAAATTTGGTCCATTTGATGTTCCTCCCTTGGATTGAGACCGTTTCACTCATGTTTGTCCTCATAGTCATGTGGAGAACCTATTAATCCATGTTTGGTAAGTATGGGTCCATCTAGTTCATCTTATACACTACAAGTGAGTTTCCACAATGTGGAGGCACAGAGGTACATTTCGGACTCCTTACCTCTTCCGGTTCCCAAATTTGGTCCATTTGATGTTCCTCCCTTGGATTGAGACCGTTTCACTCATGTTTGTCCTCATAGTCATGTGTAGAACCTATTAATCCATGTTTGGTAAGTATGGGTCCATCTAGTTCATCTTATACACTACAAGTGAGTTTCCACAATGTGGAGGCACAGAGGTACATTTCGGACTCCTTACCTCTTCCGGTTCCCAAATTTGGTCCATTTGATGTTCCTCCCTTGGATTGAGACCGTTTCACTCATGTTTGTCCTCATAGTCATGTGTAGAACCTATTAATCCATGTTTGGGTAAGTATGGGTCCATCTAGTTCATCTTATACACTACAAGTGAGTTTCCACAATGTGGAGGCACAGAGGTACATTTCGGACTCCTTACCTCTTCCGGTTCCCAAATTTGGTCCATTTGATGTTCCTCCCTTGGATTGAGACCGTTTCACTCATGTTTGTCCTCATAGTCATGTGTAGAACCTATTAATCCATGTTTGGTAAGTATGGGTCCATCTAGTTCATCTTATACACTACAAGTGAGTTTCCACAATGTGGAGGCACAGAGGTACATTTCGGACTCCTTACCTCTTCCGGTTCCCAAATTTGGTCCATTTGATGTTCCTCCCTTGGATTGAGACCGTTTCACTCATGTTTGTCCTCATAGTCATGTGTAGAACCTATTAATCCATGTTTGGTAAGTATGGGTCCATCTAGTTCATCTTATACACTACAAGTGAGTTTCCACAATGTGGAGGCACAGAGGTACATTTCGGACTCCTTACCTCTTCCGGTTCCCAAATTTGGTCCATTTGATGTTCCTCCCTTGGATTGAGACCGTTTCACTCATGTTTGTCCTCATAGTCATGTGTAGAACCTATTAATCCATGTTTGGTAAGTATGGGTCCATCTAGTTCATCTTATACACTACAAGTGAGTTTCCACAATGTGGAGGCACAGAGGTACATTTCGGACTCCTTACCTCTTCCGGTTCCCAAATTTGGTCCATTTGATGTTCCTCCCTTGGATTGAGACCGTTTCACTCATGTTTGTCCTCATAGTCATGTGTAGAACCTATTAATCCATGTTTGGTAAGTATGGGTCCATCTAGTTCATCTTATACACTACAAGTGAGTTTCCACAATGTGGAGGCACAGAGGTACATTTCGGACTCCTTACCTCTTCCGGTTCCCAAATTTGGTCCATTTGATGTTCCTCCCTTGGATTGAGACCGTTTCACTCATGTTTGTCCTCATAGTCATGTGTAGAACCTATTAATCCATGTTTGGTAAGTATGGGTCCATCTAGTTCATCTTATACACTACAAGTGAGTTTCCACAATGTGGAGGCACAGAGGTACATTTCGGACTCCTTACCTCTTCCGGTTCCCAAATTTGGTCCATTTGATGTTCCTCCCTTGGATTGAGACCGTTTCACTCATGTTTGTCCTCATAGTCATGTGTAGAACCTATTAATCCATGTTTGGTAAGTATGGGGGTCCATCTAGTTCATCTTATACACTACAAGTGAGTTTCCACAATGTGGAGGCACAGAGGTACATTTCGGACTCCTTACCTCTTCCGGTTCCCAAATTTGGTCCATTTGATGTTCCTCCCTTGGATTGAGACCGTTTCACTCATGTTTGTCCTCATAGTCATGTGTAGAACCTATTAATCCATGTTTGGGTAAGTATGGGTCCATCTAGTTCATCTTATACACTACAAGTGAGTTTCCACAATGTGGAGGCACAGAGGTACATTTCGGACTCCTTACCTCTTCCGGTTCCCAAATTTGGTCCATTTGATGTTCCTCCCTTGGATTGAGACCGTTTCACTCATGTTTGTCCTCATAGTCATGTGTAGAAGCTATTAATCCATGTTTGGTAAGTATGGGTCCATCTAGTTCATCTTATACACTACAAGTGAGTTTCCACAATGTGGAGGCACAGAGGTACATTTCGGACTCCTTACCTCTTCCGGTTCCCAAATTTGGTCCATTTGATGTTCCTCCCTTGGATTGAGACCGTTTCACTCATGTTTGTCCTCATAGTCATGTGTAGAAGCTATTAATCCATGTTTGGTAAGTATGGGTCCATCTAGTTCATCTTATACACTACAAGTGAGTTTCCACAATGTGGAGGCACAGAGGTACATTTCGGACTCCTTACCTCTTCCGGTTCCCAAATTTGGTCCATTTGATGTTCCTCCCTTGGATTGAGACCGTTTCACTCATGTTTGTCCTCATAGTCATGTGTAGAACCTATTAATCCATGTTTGGTAAGTATGGGTCCATCTAGTTCATCTTATACACTACAAGTGAGTTTCCACAATGTGGAGGCACAGAGGTACATTTCGGACTCCTTACCTCTTCCGGTTCCCAAATTTGGTCCATTTGATGTTCCTCCCTTGGATTGAGACCGTTTCACTCATGTTTGTCCTCATAGTCATGTGTAGAACCTATTAATCCATGTTTGGTAAGTATGGGTCCATCTAGTTCATCTTATACACTACAAGTGAGTTTCCACAATGTGGAGGCACAGAGGTACATTTCGGACTCCTTACCTCTTCCGGTTCCCAAATTTGGTCCATTTGATGTTCCTCCCTTGGATTGAGACCGTTTCACTCATGTTTGTCCTCATAGTCATGTGTAGAACTATTAATCCATGTTTGGTAAGTATGGGTCCATCTAGTTCATCTTATACACTACAAGTGAGTTTCCACAATGTGGAGGCACAGAGGTACATTTCGGACTCCTTACCTCTTCCGGTTCCCAAATTTGGTCCATTTGATGTTCCTCCCTTGGATTGAGACCGTTTCACTCATGTTTGTCCTCATAGTCATGTGTAGAACCTATTAATCCATGTTTTGGTAAGTATGGGTCCATCTAGTTCATCTTATACACTACAAGTGAGTTTCCACAATGTGGAGGCACAGAGGTACATTTCGGACTCCTTACCTCTTCCGGTTCCCAAATTTGGTCCATTTGATGTTCCTCCCTTGGATTGAGACCGTTTCACTCATGTTTGTCCTCATAGTCATGTGTAGAACCTATTAATCCATGTTTGGTAAGTATGGGTCCATCTAGTTCATCTTATACACTACAAGTGAGTTTCCACAATGTGGAGGCACAGAGGTACATTTCGGACTCCTTACCTCTTCCGGTTCCCAAATTTGGTCCATTTGATGTTCCTCCCTTGGATTGAGACCGTTTCACTCATGTTTGTCCTCATAGTCATGTGTAGAACCTATTAATCCATGTTTTGGTAAGTATGGGTCCATCTAGTTCATCTTATACACTACAAGTGAGTTTCCACAATGTGGAGGCACAGAGGTACATTTCGGACTCCTTACCTCTTCCGGTTCCCAAATTTGGTCCATTTGATGTTCCTCCCTTGGATTGAGACCGTTTCACTCATGTTTGTCCTCATAGTCATGTGTAGAACCTATTAATCCATGTTTGGTAAGTATGGGTCCATCTAGTTCATCTTATACACTACAAGTGAGTTTCCACAATGTGGAGGCACAGAGGTACATTTCGGACTCCTTACCTCTTCCGGTTCCCAAATTTGGTCCATTTGATGTTCCTCCCTTGGATTGAGACCGTTTCACTCATGTTTGTCCTCATAGTCATGTGTAGAACCTATTAATCCATGTTTGGTAAGTATGGGTCCATCTAGTTCATCTTATACACTACAAGTGAGTTTCCACAATGTGGAGGCACAGAGGTACATTTCGGACTCCTTACCTCTTCCGGTTCCCAAATTTGGTCCATTTGATGTTCCTCCCTTGGATTGAGACCGTTTCACTCATGTTTGTCCTCATAGTCATGTGTAGAACCTATTAATCCATGTTTGGTAAGTATGGGTCCATCTAGTTCATCTTATACACTACAAGTGAGTTTCCACAATGTGGAGGCACAGAGGTACATTTCGGACTCCTTACCTCTTCCGGTTCCCAAATTTGGTCCATTTGATGTTCCTCCCTTGGATTGAGACCGTTTCACTCATGTTTGTCCTCATAGTCATGTGTAGAAGCTATTAATCCATGTTTGGTAAGTATGGGTCCATCTAGTTCATCTTATACACTACAAGTGAGTTTCCACAATGTGGAGGCACAGAGGTACATTTCGGACTCCTTACCTCTTCCGGTTCCCAAATTTGGTCCATTTGATGTTCCTCCCTTGGATTGAGACCGTTTCACTCATGTTTGTCCTCATAGTCATGTGTAGAACCTATTAATCCATGTTTGGTAAGTATGGGTCCATCTAGTTCATCTTATACACTACAAGTGAGTTTCCACAATGTGGAGGCACAGAGGTACATTTCGGACTCCTTACCTCTTCCGGTTCCCAAATTTGGTCCATTTGATGTTCCTCCCTTGGATTGAGACCGTTTCACTCATGTTTGTCCTCATAGTCATGTGTAGAACCTATTAATCCATGTTTGGTAAGTATGGGTCCATCTAGTTCATCTTATACACTACAAGTGAGTTTCCACAATGTGGAGGCACAGAGGTACATTTCGGACTCCTTACCTCTTCCGGTTCCCAAATTTGGTCCATTTGATGTTCCTCCCTTGGATTGAGACCGTTTCACTCATGTTTGTCCTCATAGTCATGTGTAGAACCTATTAATCCATGTTTGGTAAGTATGGGTCCATCTAGTTCATCTTATACACTACAAGTGAGTTTCCACAATGTGGAGGCACAGAGGTACATTTCGGACTCCTTACCTCTTCCGGTTCCCAAATTTGGTCCATTTGATGTTCCTCCCTTGGATTGAGACCGTTTCACTCATGTTTGTCCTCATAGTCATGTGTAGAAGCTATTAATCCATGTTTGGTAAGTATGGGTCCATCTAGTTCATCTTATACACTACAAGTGAGTTTCCACAATGTGGAGCACAGAGGTACATTTCGGACTCCTTACCTCTTCCGGTTCCCAAATTTGGTCCATTTGATGTTCCTCCCTTGGATTGAGACCGTTTCACTCATGTTTGTCCTCATAGTCATGTGTAGAACCTATTAATCCATGTTTGGTAAGTATGGGTCCATCTAGTTCATCTTATACACTACAAGTGAGTTTCCACAATGTGGAGGCACAGAGGTACATTTCGGACTCCTTACCTCTTCCGGTTCCCAAATTTGGTCCATTTGATGTTCCTCCCTTGGATTGAGACCGTTTCACTCATGTTTGTCCTCATAGTCATGTGTAGAAGCTATTAATCCATGTTTTGGTAAGTATGGGTCCATCTAGTTCATCTTATACACTACAAGTGAGTTTCCACAATGTGGAGGCACAGAGGTACATTTCGGACTCCTTACCTCTTCCGGTTCCCAAATTTGGTCCATTTGATGTTCCTCCCTTGGATTGAGACCGTTTCACTCATGTTTGTCCTCATAGTCATGTGTAGAACCTATTAATCCATTTTGGTAAGTATGGGTCCATCTAGTTCATCTTATACACTACAAGTGAGTTTCCACAATGTGGAGGCACAGAGGTACATTTCGGACTCCTTACCTCTTCCGGTTCCCAAATTTGGTCCATTTGATGTTCCTCCCTTGGATTGAGACCGTTTCACTCATGTTTGTCCTCATAGTCATGTGTAGAAGCTATTAATCCATGTTTTGGTAAGTATGGGTCCATCTAGTTCATCTTATACACTACAAGTGAGTTTCCACAATGTGGAGGCACAGAGGTACATTTCGGACTCCTTACCTCTTCCGGTTCCCAAATTTGGTCCATTTGATGTTCCTCCCTTGGATTGAGACCGTTTCACTCATGTTTGTCCTCATAGTCATGTGTAGAAGCTATTAATCCATGTTTTGGTAAGTATGGGTCCATCTAGTTCATCTTATACACTACAAGTGAGTTTCCACAATGTGGAGGCACAGAGGTACATTTCGGACTCCTTACCTCTTCCGGTTCCCAAATTTGGTCCATTTGATGTTCCTCCCTTGGATTGAGACCGTTTCACTCATGTTTGTCCTCATAGTCATGTGTAGAAGCTATTAATCCATGTTTTGGTAAGTATGGGTCCATCTAGTTCATCTTATACACTACAAGTGAGTTTCCACAATGTGGAGGCACAGAGGTACATTTCGGACTCCTTACCTCTTCCGGTTCCCAAATTTGGTCCATTTGATGTTCCTCCCTTGGATTGAGACCGTTTCACTCATGTTTGTCCTCATAGTCATGTGTAGAAGCTATTAATCCATGTTTTGGTAAGTATGGGTAGTCTCATTAGTTCTAGTTCTTATACACTACAAGTGAGTTTCCACAATGTGGAGGCACAGAGGTACATTTCGGACTCCTTACCTCTTCCGGTTCCCAAATTTGGTCCATTTGATGTTCCTCCCTTGGATTGAGACCGTTTCACTCATGTTTGTCCTCATAGTCATGTGTAGAAGCTATTAATCCATGTTTTGGTAAGTATGGGTCCATCTAGTTCATCTTATACACTACAAGTGAGTTTCCACAATGTGGAGGCACAGAGGTACATTTCGGACTCCTTACCTCTTCCGGTTCCCAAATTTGGTCCATTTGATGTTCCTCCCTTGGATTGAGACCGTTTCACTCATGTTTGTCCTCATAGTCATGTGTAGAAGCTATTAATCCATGTTTTGGTAAGTATGGGTCCATCTAGTTCATCTTATACACTACAAGTGAGTTTCCACAATGTGGAGGCACAGAGGTACATTTCGGACTCCTTACCTCTTCCGGTTCCCAAATTTGGTCCATTTGATGTTCCTCCCTTGGATTGAGACCGTTTCACTCATGTTTGTCCTCATAGTCATGTGTAGAAGCTATTAATCCATGTTTTGGTAAGTATGGGTCCATCTAGTTCATCTTATACACTACAAGTGAGTTTCCACAATGTGGAGGCACAGAGGTACATTTCGGACTCCTTACCTCTTCCGGTTCCCAAATTTGGTCCATTTGATGTTCCTCCCTTGGATTGAGACCGTTTCACTCATGTTTGTCCTCATAGTCATGTGTAGAAGCTATTAATCCATGTTTTGGTAAGTATGGGTCCATCTAGTTCATCTTATACACTACAAGTGAGTTTCCACAATGTGGAGGCACAGAGGTACATTTCGGACTCCTTACCTCTTCCGGTTCCCAAATTTGGTCCATTTGATGTTCCTCCCTTGGATTGAGACCGTTTCACTCATGTTTGTCCTCATAGTCATGTGTAGAAGCTATTAATCCATGTTTTGGTAAGTATGGGTCCATCTAGTTCATCTTATACACTACAAGTGAGTTTCCACAATGTGGAGGCACAGAGGTACATTTCGGACTCCTTACCTCTTCCGGTTCCCAAATTTGGTCCATTTGATGTTCCTCCCTTGGATTGAGACCGTTTCACTCATGTTTGTCCTCATAGTCATGTGTAGAAGCTATTAATCCATGTTTTGGTAAGTATGGGTCCATCTAGTTCATCTTATACACTACAAGTGAGTTTCCACAATGTGGAGGCACAGAGGTACATTTCGGACTCCTTACCTCTTCCGGTTCCCAAATTTGGTCCATTTGATGTTCCTCCCTTGGATTGAGACCGTTTCACTCATGTTTGTCCTCATAGTCATGTGTAGAAGCTATTAATCCATGTTTTGGTAAGTATGGGTCCATCTAGTTCATCTTATACACTACAAGTGAGTTTCCACAATGTGGAGGCACAGAGGTACATTTCGGACTCCTTACCTCTTCCGGTTCCCAAATTTGGTCCATTTGATGTTCCTCCCTTGGATTGAGACCGTTTCACTCATGTTTGTCCTCATAGTCATGTGTAGAAGCTATTAATCCATGTTTTGGTAAGTATGGGTCCATCTAGTTCATCTTATACACTACAAGTGAGTTTCCACAATGTGGAGGCACAGAGGTACATTTCGGACTCCTTACCTCTTCCGGTTCCCAAATTTGGTCCATTTGATGTTCCTCCCTTGGATTGAGACCGTTTCACTCATGTTTGTCCTCATAGTCATGTGTAGAAGCTATTAATCCATGTTTTGGTAAGTATGGGTCCATCTAGTTCATCTTATACACTACAAGTGAGTTTCCACAATGTGGAGGCACAGAGGTACATTTCGGACTCCTTACCTCTTCCGGTTCCCAAATTTGGTCCATTTGATGTTCCTCCCTTGGATTGAGACCGTTTCACTCATGTTTGTCCTCATAGTCATGTGTAGAAGCTATTAATCCATGTTTTGGTAAGTATGGGTCCATACACTAGTTCATCTTATACACTACAAGTGAGTTTCCACAATGTGGAGGCACAGAGGTACATTTCGGACTCCTTACCTCTTCCGGTTCCCAAATTTGGTCCATTTGATGTTCCTCCCTTGGATTGAGACCGTTTCACTCATGTTTGTCCTCATAGTCATGTGTAGAAGCTATTAATCCATGTTTTGGTAAGTATGGGTCCATCTAGTTCATCTTATACACTACAAGTGAGTTTCCACAATGTGGAGGCACAGAGGTACATTTCGGACTCCTTACCTCTTCCGGTTCCCAAATTTGGTCCATTTGATGTTCCTCCCTTGGATTGAGACCGTTTCACTCATGTTTGTCCTCATAGTCATGTGTAGAAGCTATTAATCCATGTTTTGGTAAGTATGGGTCCATCTAGTTCATCTTATACACTACAAGTGAGTTTCCACAATGTGGAGGCACAGAGGTACATTTCGGACTCCTTACCTCTTCCGGTTCCCAAATTTGGTCCATTTGATGTTCCTCCCTTGGATTGAGACCGTTTCACTCATGTTTGTCCTCATAGTCATGTGTAGAAGCTATTAATCCATGTTTTGGTAAGTATGGGTCCATCTAGTTCATCTTATACACTACAAGTGAGTTTCCACAATGTGGAGGCACAGAGGTACATTTCGGACTCCTTACCTCTTCCGGTTCCCAAATTTGGTCCATTTGATGTTCCTCCCTTGGATTGAGACCGTTTCACTCATGTTTGTCCTCATAGTCATGTGTAGAAGCTATTAATCCATGTTTTGGTAAGTATGGGTCCATCTAGTTCCATACACTAGTTCATCTTATACACTACAAGTGAGTTTCCACAATGTGGAGGCACAGAGGTACATTTCGGACTCCTTACCTCTTCCGGTTCCCAAATTTGGTCCATTTGATGTTCCTCCCTTGGATTGAGACCGTTTCACTCATGTTTGTCCTCATAGTCATGTGTAGAAGCTATTAATCCATGTTTTGGTAAGTATGGGTCCATCTAGTTCATCTTATACACTACAAGTGAGTTTCCACAATGTGGAGGCACAGAGGTACATTTCGGACTCCTTACCTCTTCCGGTTCCCAAATTTGGTCCATTTGATGTTCCTCCCTTGGATTGAGACCGTTTCACTCATGTTTGTCCTCATAGTCATGTGTAGAAGCTATTAATCCATGTTTTGGTAAGTATGGGTCCATCTAGTTCATCTTATACACTACAAGTGAGTTTCCACAATGTGGAGGCACAGAGGTACATTTCGGACTCCTTACCTCTTCCGGTTCCCAAATTTGGTCCATTTGATGTTCCTCCCTTGGATTGAGACCGTTTCACTCATGTTTGTCCTCATAGTCATGTGTAGAAGCTATTAATCCATGTTTTGGTAAGTATGGGTCCATCTAGTTCATCTTATACACTACAAGTGAGTTTCCACAATGTGGAGGCACAGAGGTACATTTCGGACTCCTTACCTCTTCCGGTTCCCAAATTTGGTCCATTTGATGTTCCTCCCTTGGATTGAGACCGTTTCACTCATGTTTGTCCTCATAGTCATGTGTAGAAGCTATTAATCCATGTTTTGGTAAGTATGGGTCCATCTAGTTCATCTTATACACTACAAGTGAGTTTCCACAATGTGGAGGCACAGAGGTACATTTCGGACTCCTTACCTCTTCCGGTTCCCAAATTTGGTCCATTTGATGTTCCTCCCTTGGATTGAGACCGTTTCACTCATGTTTGTCCTCATAGTCATGTGTAGAAGCTATTAATCCATGTTTTGGTAAGTATGGGTCCATCTAGTTCATCTTATACACTACAAGTGAGTTTCCACAATGTGGAGGCACAGAGGTACATTTCGGACTCCTTACCTCTTCCGGTTCCCAAATTTGGTCCATTTGATGTTCCTCCCTTGGATTGAGACCGTTTCACTCATGTTTGTCCTCATAGTCATGTGTAGAAGCTATTAATCCATGTTTTGGTAAGTATGGGTCCATCTAGTTCATCTTATACACTACAAGTGAGTTTCCACAATGTGGAGGCACAGAGGTACATTTCGGACTCCTTACCTCTTCCGGTTCCCAAATTTGGTCCATTTGATGTTCCTCCCTTGGATTGAGACCGTTTCACTCATGTTTGTCCTCATAGTCATGTGTAGAAGCTATTAATCCATGTTTTGGTAAGTATGGGTCCATCTAGTTCATCTTATACACTACAAGTGAGTTTCCACAATGTGGAGGCACAGAGGTACATTTCGGACTCCTTACCTCTTCCGGTTCCCAAATTTGGTCCATTTGATGTTCCTCCCTTGGATTGAGACCGTTTCACTCATGTTTGTCCTCATAGTCATGTGTAGAAGCTATTAATCCATGTTTTGGTAAGTATGGGTCCATCTAGTTCATCTTATACACTACAAGTGAGTTTCCACAATGTGGAGGCACAGAGGTACATTTCGGACTCCTTACCTCTTCCGGTTCCCAAATTTGGTCCATTTGATGTTCCTCCCTTGGATTGAGACCGTTTCACTCATGTTTGTCCTCATAGTCATGTGTAGAAGCTATTAATCCATGTTTTGGTAAGTATGGGTCCATCTAGTTCATCTTATACACTACAAGTGAGTTTCCACAATGTGGAGGCACAGAGGTACATTTCGGACTCCTTACCTCTTCCGGTTCCCAAATTTGGTCCATTTGATGTTCCTCCCTTGGATTGAGACCGTTTCACTCATGTTTGTCCTCATAGTCATGTGTAGAAGCTATTAATCCATGTTTTGGTAAGTATGGGTCCATCTAGTTCATCTTATACACTACAAGTGAGTTTCCACAATGTGGAGGCACAGAGGTACATTTCGGACTCCTTACCTCTTCCGGTTCCCAAATTTGGTCCATTTGATGTTCCTCCCTTGGATTGAGACCGTTTCACTCATGTTTGTCCTCATAGTCATGTGTAGAAGCTATTAATCCATGTTTTGGTAAGTATGGGTCCATCTAGTTCATCTTATACACTACAAGTGAGTTTCCACAATGTGGAGGCACAGAGGTACATTTCGGACTCCTTACCTCTTCCGGTTCCCAAATTTGGTCCATTTGATGTTCCTCCCTTGGATTGAGACCGTTTCACTCATGTTTGTCCTCATAGTCATGTGTAGAAGCTATTAATCCATGTTTTGGTAAGTATGGGTCCATCTAGTTCATCTTATACACTACAAGTGAGTTTCCACAATGTGGAGGCACAGAGGTACATTTCGGACTCCTTACCTCTTCCGGTTCCCAAATTTGGTCCATTTGATGTTCCTCCCTTGGATTGAGACCGTTTCACTCATGTTTGTCCTCATAGTCATGTGTAGAAGCTATTAATCCATGTTTTGGTAAGTATGGGTCCATCTAGTTCATCTTATACACTACAAGTGAGTTTCCACAATGTGGAGGCACAGAGGTACATTTCGGACTCCTTACCTCTTCCGGTTCCCAAATTTGGTCCATTTGATGTTCCTCCCTTGGATTGAGACCGTTTCACTCATGTTTGTCCTCATAGTCATGTGTAGAAGCTATTAATCCATGTTTTGGTAAGTATGGGTCCATCTAGTTCATCTTATACACTACAAGTGAGTTTCCACAATGTGGAGGCACAGAGGTACATTTCGGACTCCTTACCTCTTCCGGTTCCCAAATTTGGTCCATTTGATGTTCCTCCCTTGGATTGAGACCGTTTCACTCATGTTTGTCCTCATAGTCATGTGGAGAACCTATTAATCCATGTTTGG